>JAHZND010002084.1:0-31732 GCA_027744115.1 Acrocyrtus sp. NNG-2020
CGGGATTAATTATCCGCCAAAGTAATAAAATGCTGGAGCTTATAAATTATGAAGAGTGCCTACTCTTCAAGGACAACTTTTATAAGCAGCTAACTTTGGCCACCAATTAAAGTTACTAATTTTTGCGAACCTCCAACTTCAAAGCTAAAGGATTCGTCCGGAACTTTAAATGACACGGAAAGTGCAAAACTTGTAAAGTTTTTGTTAAAAAAATTTATAGCGATTCTACCATAGCGACTATAATATATTTACATGAATTTTTAGCATGGAATAAAAGCACGCACAAGCGATATGCAATGCGTGCAAAAAAGGCTTAGCGGAAAGCTCTGTTTTTTCAGGGGAACGAAAATAATCTTGACTTTATTTACTCCCAGTATATTAATAACTTTTTTTTTATTGAGGAGCTGTCCCAGTATGCAACAGGATGTAATTGCAAAAACAAAAGTCAACAAGGCTATCGACATCAAAACTTGTGTTTATCCTTTTTTTCAGAGCTTCACTCAAGCTGTCCACATTTTTGCAGGATATCAACCGGGGTCATGCTCCAATCTGCTCATAAATCACAGCTACATCCACGTATTAAAAAAAAGGGGAAACTACAACACTAAATAATCGTATAAACACTCCGCCATCCTTGCTGACTTGAGTGCAAAAACACCGTTTTTTTTACAAAATTTCGCAAAAAATTGACTTTTTTTTCTTGTGCCAGGTAAAAAGTATAAATATTGTGGGGGTGGTCCCATTTTCTACCATTTTCTTTTGTGGCACTGCTGGCATTCTATATCGAGCCCAAAAGCTCAGAAGAGCTATCCTTTCAAGATGAGCGCACATAGCGCCCAGCTGAGCTAGGAAAAAAGAGTCTGAAAACGGATTGTAATGTCCCCTCAGCTAAATTCATGTTTCTTGAGAAAGAAGTTGACAGGAAATACAAATCATAGACTGGAAGTTTTTCCCCTGAAAGTGGCATCATTATCTTGCAACTTCCCCCAGAAAATCGATACTAACGATAAGCTCACAGAAAAAAAAGTTTGTATTTTTCCTGGGGAAAAAATGGATATGGATATTTGTTGCTCTCACCGACATTTCCGGGAATGCACTGTATCAATCATCCGCGTTTTGTCCGTGGTTTGTTGAAAAAAAATAATATTATGTGGCGTCGAAAGTTTGTTTTTTGCAGCTTTTTGGAGACTGTAAAGCTGTGAAAACTTTGGACGGAGAGTCAAAAACTAAAAAAAAAACTTTTTTTTCCTTAGAGGAAGTCGTGAACTGCCAGGGATCACGCTCACAGTGCAAAAATGACCTTCACTAGAAAAAATAGGAGAGATCAAGTATAGCTTGCTGCACAATATTGCACCAGATTTTGCTTCAAAATCCGTTCCGCTAATTCCGGTGTGCTTAGGAAAAACTGCGAAATTCACTCTCCCGCTAATATTAACTATTTATTTAGATTGGAGGGAAAATGTTTATTTCCACTTAGATAAGCTACTTTTTTAGTTGTAGCGAAGGAGAACTCCCTTTTCCCCTCAAAAATAAAGGGAAGTGGAGATGCGCTTTATGCATCCGCACGAAAAAAATGGCTAAAGGTGAGCCGAAAATGTTTCCATTATTTTATGGAGGTATCCTCTCCTCCAACCAAAAAAAAACGAAACTGCACAGGAAAGACAAACGTAATTGGCTAACACGTGGAGGCTTTTGCACGAATAAAATAAAAAATCACATTTTTCCGGTGTGACGCACCCGGACTTCCTCTGTCCTTAGAAGTATCTTATAAATCACTAATTCATGACGTCCTCTTCCCGAAAAACGCATTCAGCTCTAAGAACTGCTAAAACAACTCACTCTGGATAATTTATGTTTTTGCAGATTTTTTCATTTATTTTGCAACGCTCACCTTGTCCACAAACAGCAGCCCTGAACTCACAACTCAACACGAGAAAAAAATTGTAAAATTTTTTGTATTGAGTGACAGATTGATGGCAACACAATTGGGGTTCCACTGATTGACATTCGACTCCCTCCACCCAATATATATTTGGGTGCTGCTCTTATCTTCGATTATTTTGAAGTTACGATAACACCTTTTAAAAAATAAAATTCCTTACACTTCTCCTTTTTTTGGAGGATGCTGGACATTCACAAAATAAAACCGAATGTATTTTGAGGTATGAGCCACTCGCTAAATAAAAATAATAATTTTTTTTTGCACAGAGCCACTTTATATATAGTCTCCGCTGAAGCGTTTGCAGCTCAACTGATCCCGGTTTTTGGGAATACATTCAATCCCAAATAAAAAAAAATTGCTGAGATTGATTTCCATTAGCAAGTGCCAATTTGGAAGAGTGGCAGATTGTTTGCTCAAAGTTAGGGTGATGGTGATCATCTCAAAGTGTTGCAAATAAGAGACAGAGCTTGTCAATCCAAAAAAAAGAACTCAAGTGGCGCTGCTGAAATATCCAGCGTTTTATTTTTGTATCAGTTACGACCAGCAAATTATATATTTTTTAGTGAATAGCGAGCACGTTGTGGTATAATTAAGTGTGCGCGTGAATGAGTGTTAGATACGCGGCGAGAGTCGAATAAATTTTTTTTTAGTGTGGCCTGCTCACAGCCATTGCCATATCGTGGCAGCGAATCATTCGGCCTTCCCTCTTGTACGGAATATTGCAGTTGAGTGGTTGCGTTGCACTTGGCAATAAAAAAGGAATTTATTGGAGTGATAAACAATCAACTTTTTTTGTACAATTTACAACACTCTGTATTTATAGTCGACAAAATTTTTTTTTGAATTGAATGGGAGCCGCCAACTATGGTAGCGAGAGCGTCGTCACCCATGTCCACCCTAAATAATATTAATTTAATCATTTCATTTGTCATATTCCTGTCATTTTTTTCTCTCTCTTTCAATAGAACTTACAATTATTATTTTTCTTTAAAAAAATATGAAAGCTTTGCAAAAATAATTCCTTCCTCAGACAAATATATTCCGTGGAGGTTAGATAAGCTGGGTAAATGGCCCATGGCATGACGACAATTTTTTTTTTCGTATATCATCATCACTCCAATTCACACTCCGTGCCGAGCAAATCTCATTATTCGCTTGTGTTCCCAATTAGCATCTCCCTCCGAAAATCCCTCTTGCAACTTCCTATTTTTTAAGCGACGTGCTAATTGACTCCAAAAAAATGGAGAGTGGGTTCCACACCAAAAAGCCAAGCCACACTGCTCATCTCCACTCTCCACATTTTCCAGCTTCTCTCTCCAAAAATACCAAATCCCATCGCTCCAGCTCCATTTCGTTTAATTAGGATAAACAAAAAAAAGAAAAAAATATATCTCTATTCCTTCTCAGTTTATCATTCCTATTTTGATTACGAGCAAAAACCAAATTCCGTAAACAACAGAAAAAAAACATATTTTTTTCCTTGTCTTTTTCTCCAGGAATATTTTTTTTTACAAGAAAGACCAAAACTCCCATAAAATCGGTTTTTTACGCTCATCAACCATAACGAAATGATTTTTAATGAATGATGGCCAGTATAGGAATTCAAATAATGGCGGGATCATGTATCTCGCATTGGAGCAGATAAACAAGAAAAAAAGCTGGATAAACCAGAGAGCTATTCATGCGCACCAGCCCAGATAATGGGAAAAACAATAAAAAATATATATTTTTTTTCGCGGAAGGACTAAGGAAGAAAACAAGATATTTTTTTTGGAAATCGCTCCGCTCATAGAAAAAAAATTTATTTGTCCAAGATGCGGGACGAAGATAGTTGTTATATGGGCATAGTTACATCTGTAAAAAATGGTTTTTTTATTGGAGATATATTTTTTTCGCAGTGGATTGGATTCCCGACGTAAATCTAGGAACTGTTGTGGCCACGGTGCGCTCTCTCTTTCTCGCAATTTTTTATTGTGTTGCCGACACCGTGTTGACTGTGCGCTGATGATGATACAAATTGCAAATATGGCAATAAAACGATCACATTTTCGGTGGGCTTGCGATAAGAAAAAATGGATAGGGGAGAAATCATTTGACCTCCTCCTCGGGGCTTTAGCACTATTTATGTAGTAAAAATGTTGCGTAGCTTTGACTACAAAATATATTTTTTTTTCAATCAGAATTTTTTGGGGCGAAATGGGAAATGAATAGATTTGACGAGAGAGTGGCTCTCAGCGACTTGATTCCCGATTACCATTTATGCTGGAGCTTCTCCAGAATATATTTTTTATTTACATGGATGATACTAGGTAGATATGTATGTAGAAAAAAAGGAGATATTATTTTCGCCGGGGGAAATCTTGTGGAAGATGATTAAGAAAAAAAAATATGATTTTTTAGTGGAAGAAGAGAGGAAGCAAATCATTAATAATTCTTTTTTGAGGGAAAGGAAAAAAAGGAAAAAAAATATATTTTCGGAGGAATACCTCCATCTAAAATGGTGGAAGTAATGGTGGCGGAAATGGAGGAAATTGTTTCCGGGATATTTTTCCAGACAGTAGACAGTCTGTGTACGTCTTCATACATTTTACGTGCAAGAGAAGGGTTAACGTTCCTAGACTCGGAGATATTTTTTTGCGTCTTCGTTTTTTATTATTCCTCTTTATTGCGATCGCGTAAGCTCCTTCCAGGAGAGATAATTCTGGAAAAAAAGAAGAAATTATGGGCTGCGGATGGGAAAATGGGAAAAGAGGATGTGTGGCTGATGATGATGACGGACTAATGCAATTTAATAGATAATCTGCGTCCAATTTTCGATCTTTTGTTGGTTTCCGGAGCTCGTGGCGTGATAGAGCGGATACGGGATTGGTGAGGAGTGTGGGTATTTTTAGCGGTGGAAGTGGAAAGTGGAAGCGTCACAAAAAAGTATTTTTTTGTGGCCACAACGGCACTGAACTGACTTTATGCCCGCTAAAAATATATCATCTTTATGGAACTGCCCTTTGGAACTGTGACGTGGAGAAGCGGAGATGAGCGTGCCGCTACAATTGACACCTTTTCCTCGCTTCCATCCGGTAATCAGCTATTGTCGTCACTTTTCGCAGATTATCAAGAATCCAGACAACTTCTAAGCCGTAAAGCTGATAATATCTGCGTCACTACTCATGTCAGAAAATATATACTTTATTTTTATATCCCTCCCACCTCCGTCCCGTTTTTGCGGGAAGCCTACTCCCCATCCAGAAAAGCTATACGCTCCAGCTTCTCCAGCTTAATCAGAGCAGGAAGTCGAATCCACTAATCGAAAGCTACAGTTCATATCTTTATGCATTTCAGATATTTCAGTGCAAACTCCACCCTTATCACCTTTCTTTAAAAAATCTCCAAACTGGCATCTTTACAAGTCACTTGGGAACACTCCACCGGGCACTATACCATTCCGCTACTGGAACCAAACCGAGCTCCATTCTACATGAACTCTGCTAAAATAAAAGTTCGCTCATTTTTTTCGCTCTGTGGATGAATCACTGGCACTACTTTCCATACAATATACTCCTCCGGTTTCCCGCCGCGATTTGCCACACATTTTTTTTTATAAATGCTCAGTAATTTTCGCCAGTTACTAATTGCAACGGGATAGTGCAGGAGAATATATATTTTTTTTGTAGCAGTAGCATTTATCGTTAAATAGCTTCATAGGGGAGTTCCGCTTCCGCTCAATTCCTCCTAAAAAGTTTTTTTTTTTAGCGTAGCGGATCAATGAACCGAACTTTAGTTCCAGCATACTTCCCTAATTTCGCTCTCATTAACTTACATTAGCAGTGCGGCTGTCGCTGTCCACTGGGAAGAACATGGTTAAGTGATTTACTTGTCTTGTCTGGCTTCAGCTTGCTGCTGGGGATCCTTCTCCCATTCTTTCCGCCTCTCCTATTCATCAGAGTTCCCGAGAACTCTGTTCTTTTGGGGGCACAAAAAGAAAAAAGTGGAATGGAAAATCAACGAATCCTTTTCCGTGACCTGGAATTTTGGGTTTACTCTGTAAACAAATCCACTTTTTAAAATTCATTATTTAAGGAATGAAGAAATAAAGAAATGGACAGTTTAGGTGAGGAGATGCGGTTATGGGGCGAAATGATATCTTAAAGATTTTAGGACGTCGAAGGATAGCGCTGCTCCACCTATCCGCCCGGAAATAAGTTGATTGAGCTCAATAAGCTCTCCGGTTCCACCCTGGCGTTCAGGCTGGGACTCGGACTGGGATAATATCCGGACAAATTTTACAGTTCTGTGGACACAGACAAGTTGTCTGTAGATGTTGTTACACGTGCCAAAAAATATTTGTTAATTTTAAACGGTTAAGGTCATCCAGTCATCCAACCACATTTTTAGCTGAGACAAGCTGCCGCAGGACCATGAATTTTTTTTGGCAGTCGAATGCAAACAAAAAAACCATTCCACTTTTTTTTAAAAAAAATTAAGAGTGCACTTAATAGATTTTTCCTCTCACCCGCTCGAATTGTAGATTGGATTGGGGTGGGAAATCTTCAGAAATTGTTTGTCCATGCAATTTCCACTTTTGTTTCAATTTCGCTGGAAAATTCACTTTTCTCGTGTGAGCGTGAATGAGCCACTTGTCACGTTGAAGAGTAGGCATAGTAGAACAGCGCCCTCAAATTTTTTTTAGGGTCGCCCTTCAAAAACTTTATTTCCCTTGTCTCGATAATACCATCTCGAATGAAACTGTGCATGCAAGATATGTCCAAAAACCAATTTTTTTCCCCACCGAACCCCTTCAAAAAAAGGAAAAGTGGTCGTATCGCATTACAAAATAAAATGCAATTAATTACCGTATTATACCGGTGATCAAGGTGATGTGGAATTTCAACAGCGCAAAATTTTTTTATTCCTTTCTCTGGCCCAAAAAGGAGCTAGCTCGTTTGGCGAAAGATAAACAGTCCATCTCTATAACAAAATGGGAAAAGCGGATGATAGAAGAAGATACTTTTTCTTTCCGGTTTCCTTCAAAATCGAGAATAGAAAAGTGGGTAAATTTGGAGAGCGATTTTCTTATCAGAGGGAGCCCATTATGTTGTTACAAGTGTGTAGAGAGCGCTTTTAAACCGTCATTTGGAGGAAGCACTCTTCTCCCCAGAGCTTCCTATTTTTTGCAGTTAGCTATTAATACTGGAATTCACGAGGGACACTTCATATAAAAAAACCAATTGGCTTGGCATGAAAAAAAATTTTTTTTCTCCCATTGGAGACGTGAACGTTATAATATGCCGTTATCATCATGTAAGCCGTTTTCTCGATAGCCCAAAAGACTCTGCTCCCACTTCACTCCCAGCTTTACTATGGAGAGTAAAGGGGACAAGGGGAGAGTCTCTCTCGCTGGCCCACTTGAGGAGGAGGAAAATATGTGGGTCCACACAAGGAGAAAATGGAAGTGCTTTCGCAACAACTTTCGCATAAAATATACGTGCACTTTCTCGCTCCATCGCAGTTTTACCAGCGTCACGTTTCAAGTGTGTTCCTCTCTCTTTGTTCCCTAACTGAAACGGGCGTAATCAGAGCTGAGAAGAGCGTCTCCTCTTTTTTATTGTGTTTTGTGCCAGTGTCAGGTTGCCCCGTGCTCCAGACACCTTCAAAAAATTTATTTATTTGGAAAAGTTTTTTTTATTTATTTTACGGCGATAGTGAAGTGCATCTCCAAATTTTAAATTCTCAAAAATATAAATTTGTGTAAAGTTTAACGCCAGAAAAAAGACAGTTTTTTGAAAATTATTTTTGAAAATTTCTTTTCCTCTGTGAAGATAAACTGGCCAATAGTTCCGAAGAGAAACTGGGACTCGTCGCAGGTAACTAAAGAAGCAACTGTTTTTCTGGAGAAAACGGGAAAATTTATTGTTTTCCCTGGCGGGCTAAACGTTCATTCAATTATGTAAGTCGAACCCTTTTCCTCCAAACTGTATGTCTTTCTAATATCGAAAACAAATTTTTCCCTTGTTGGTATACAGGCTTGTGCTTCCTTGCGCTCAAATTTAAATAATTTTCCCTTCCATTTAATTTTCATTATTGGGTTTTCCCGCTAAACATAAAAAACAGTAGCTGTGGCTTCTTCTATGTCCCGTCCCTATTTTTCTCCCCTCTTGCTCTCTCTCACTCCGCTTTTTTTTATTTATTTCCGGAGAAAATCTGAATTTATCTCCCGGAGAATTTCTTTTCCTTAAGCTTCCAATAAACAATTCCCTCGGAACTGGAACTGGAAGCTTTTCCCTCAACAAGCCAGAAAATTTCCCCTCCAAAATATTTTTTTTGTTTCACATTTCAGCCAACCATAAAAGCGGCTGCTTAACTTTCATGAGAAATTCCACTTTCTTCTCGAGCCCCTTTTTCACACTCATCTGCCCCTTTTTCCTGCTAAAAAATTCACGACCAATTTCGCTAACGTCTCAATCAAAATAAAAAATCCTCCTCCTATCCAATACATTTTTTTATCCGAAATCGAAACAAAACTTTTTCTTCCTCTCTGAAAATGTGTTTTTTTCCTCGCTCATCATTACGCTCCGGAGACACATTTTTTACTACTTTTTTACGCACTGTTTGCCTCTATTTTTTATGACAGCACTACAAAAACCTGAGTCCACAAAGGACATTTTTTGTCACAATGATAGTGTGAGTGGCGAGAGGTATAATGACTCTCATAAAACATTTATAAGTGAGCAGTGGCAGGTAAAAGAAGATGCGTACCCTTGCCAAAAAAAATTTCGATTTCCTTTTTTGTTCCCCACACTTCGCTCCCTCATCATTTCCCATCATCGTCCCTTCAAAAAAAGGTGGCTAATGGCTGAAATGGCTGTACATAGCTCACTTATCATCCTTTTCCCGGAACACTTCAACACTTTCCAGCTCTGGTGTGATCGGTTTATTGGCTTCCTTTGACCACAAACATGTCACGTTCCATAAAGCTCCGCTTTTATATTGAGCGGCTGAAGGGGCAGAAGTGCCCATACATAGAAATACGCTTGTTTTTAAAGGTGGGTGCCCTCACCCAGAGAAAAAAAAGTAATTTTTGGAGGAAATGAGCTGCTTTTTTCAGGGACTTCATTAAACCTATTTTAGCTAATGTAGGAAACGGAGAAAAATAGCTGAACACTAGCCAGTAGCTGATCGTAAGCTGTGTCGCTTCAGAAATGAGCTTTTTTAGTATTTCATTTCTCCGGATGAGCCCAAAATATAGAAGTGGGGAGAAGCTGCTGGAGGAAAAAAAACAGTAGATATGCAGTTTTCACAATTTCATCGTTAAAATAGGAGAAAATAAAAAGGTGGACTACTGGAAATAAACAAAAAAGGGTAGTTTTGTGTGCCACTTGTAGATTTATTCTTGTGTGGAAAAATTATTATTTTGTATGCCTCCCAGCAAGGAGCAGCATGCAGCACTTTGCGTTATGAAAATGGCTGTGAAAAAGCTGGAGGAAAAAAAACAGTAGATATGCAGTTTTCACAATTTCATCGTTAAAATAGGAGAAAATAAAAAGGTGGACTGGAAATAAACAAAAAAGGGTAGTTTTGTGTGCCAGTTGTAGATTTATTCTTCTGTGGAAAAATTATTATTTTGTATGCCTCCCAGCAAGGAGCAGCATGCAGCACTTTGCGTTATGAAAATGGCTGTGAAAATGTTTTTTCATATTTTCGTGAAAAAAAGTTCCCTTTCATATATGGGCATATTCTCCTTTTGATCTTCGGCTATTTCCCTCCCTTTTGGAAATACGTGCTGAACAGAGTGCTGAAAGAAAAACAGCTCTCACCCAGTTTGTTCCGGTTTCCAAAAAGACGGAAAATTAAATATGAGTGGTTAGGAAAAGTTACCTATCTTCCTCTTTTTGGAAGTGCTCAGGGCTGCATTTCTTTTTTATTTAAACTCAAAAAAAAATTAATTTGTCCTGCATCCGTACTACTTTACCTGAAAAAGAGTTTTTTTTTTAAAAAAAAAGCTTCCAGTTCCGTTTTAATTTCCATGGGCTAGAATCTTAGTAATTGCATTTTGTCTTACTATTACCGCCGGGAAAAATTCATTTTTATTTTTTGGAAATATGAGCGGGGCAATAAAGCAGTCATCTCCTAAGAAATCAAATTATTCGAGTCTCTCTCTCCCCAAAAAGCTTCCCTTCTAGAAGGAAGAGCTATCGCGTGGAAAAAGTCAATCAATCAATTTCCGCTCTCCCGCCATTTAAAAAAATGGGAGTGGAAAGCAAAGCAAAGAAATATAAATGGCATCAAATCACAAAACCATTTTCACTACAGGAAGGAAATACCTTGGAAAAAAAATTTTTTTGGCAGGAAGAAGAAAGGAGAACACCTTATCCTTTTTCAATAAGAAAGCCAATAAAAAATATAGATATTTTTTAGAACCTTTTCCTTTTCATTTACTTCACCACCTGGGGAAAAAGCAATTGTTCTGGAGAAGTGAAAAGATACACAAAAAATTTTTTTCTCCAGTTCGATCACGCCAGTGTAGAAATTATTATGGTCTCCTCCTTCCTATTCAGACCATTTTTTTTATTTTTTTTTCTTGTTCTCATTGCCAATTGATAATCCGAATTGCACGTCTTTTTATATATCGATCACTTAATGAGAATTGATGATTCGCGAAGCGTACTCTTGTATCGTTCCGTTTCTTCGGAAATGGGAAAACGGCAACGGAAAAAAAATTGCTCTTCTCCACACTAAAGCTATAGTAAGTGGAGCTCAATTTATTTTTGGAGGGATAGTATAAGACAATGAGAAAGGAGTAAGCAGGAGAATTACTGGGATGGGAGCGTAGTATTTACGAAAAAAGAAGAGCAATTACACTCCTGTACAGTGGCACTAGAGGAGATAAAATATTATGTTTGGAAATGGAGGGGGACACAAGGCCACCCCCGGAAATAATCCGTATCCTCTCGCAAAAACTAGTCGGATAGTTAAGGTCACATCACATCACAGCCCAACGACGACGACGACGACGATAATAACAAGCACGAGAAAATATTCTGACAAGAGGAAGAAAATGGAATTAGTTTTTGTCATTAACGGCTTTCTATCACTCACATCCCTATAGGGAGAGAAGAAGAAGAAAAAAAAAGGATAGATATATTTTTTAGGGAGTATTTTTTGGGGAGAACCCAGACATGTAGCAAAAAAAGATACAAAATAAGAAGGAGAAACGGAAGAAGAGCTTAAAACTATCGCGGAGAGAAATCAGCATTCCTCCTTTTCAAAGTTATATCCTTCGGCTGATAACGCTGGCACGTCATGTTTCCTCTCGCTCAACTTTGTTTCTTTTTTTTGCGAGTGTGTGACGCAATTTTTTTTTGTATGTATTTTCCGCTGGAATAAAGCTCCTCACTACATGCTGAGTAGTCGTCGCTCATTACTGGAATTGATTGTGAGGAGAAAAAGGAGGAAAAATGGAGGGAGAAGAGAGTATTGTATCTTGTAGCTCAAGTTTATTTCCGTTGTGCATGTTCATTTTAGTGTTATTGGCGGGCCAGCTGTTGACTGACGTTTCTAAATGGGAAAGGCGTGCTGTTAAATGCAGCTAATTGAGCTCCTGCCTTCATCTCGAAGGATGAAACGGTGGCGTAATAAAAATACAGAAATGGGACTGGCTCGTAGGTCAATTGGCTTCATTTAAAAAAAAGGAAAAAAAATCCTAAGAGAAGAAAAAGAAGAAATATTTTTTAGGTTAGCCCGGAGAAATAAATTTTTACTAACTTTTGGTGTAGGATGAGGGTCACTAGTGAAGATGCTATCATTTTTTTGTGGGGCATCCTTTTTTCTTTTCAAAAAATAAGGAAATGGTGTAGAGAGCGGTAGTGAATATTCATGGAAAAGCGGGAATTAGGATTTCTGTTTAATTTGATCTTTTGTTTGCATTGAAATTATTTATATTTTCTGCAGCGCGTAAACACGACGTGATTTTGTGGTTTTCGGGAAAAACAAGGCTTTACGTGACTTGGGAGGATAAGCCGAGCATTTTCTCTCTTTCTTTCTCTCTCTGTTCCTCGTTTTCCCATTATTTCTAGTCTTTTATTTTCTAGTGCTGTTGACAGTGGAGAAGGAAAACAGGATGAGTTTGGCAGGAGCACTACACACGACCCGTCCAATTTTATTAGGCTCTGGTGCTACGAGTATGAATAAACATGGCCGAATTATTATTGTTTACATGACGTCCATCTCCTCCATTATTATTACATTTTTGGAGGGAAAACAACAGAGCTCTCCGTTTTCTTTAATCTTGGATACGAAGCCGTAAAAAAAATTTGCTCCAAGAAACGAGATGAGTTTAAACAAAAGGATGCTTGGAAAGGAAAGAGGTAAAATCGCGGTGGAATTATTAGGCAAAAACAAAATTCCAAGATTTTAGTCCACGTCCCTATTCAAAATGCCCACATCAGCATCACTCAAAATCCCGCATGAGCTGTTCTACAAGTATAAATCCGCTTTTCCTTCCCTTTTGCTCTGCTCCAGCTCCAGCTCCCAAGCAACTGGGCAGAAATGCAAATAATGGCCGGTGATTATACTTCCAAAATCCAAGTGGATCACTACAATAGCTGGAACGCGGAGACGCGCACAATATTTTTTCTCTTCAAGGCTCGTCGCCGTCCCTTTCATTTTTCACTTTTGAGAAGTGCTCCAAAAGTTTTTGGGAGATGATGAGTTCCTTTCATTTAAAATGGAATTCCAAGAAGAAATTGTAATTACGACGATAGAGTATAAATGCCCATTAAAAAAGTTGCTTTTCCAGGGCTTAATCCAGCTAAAGCCTATCTCCTCCCTTTTTTATCCGATTTCCTCGGTAATGGCTAAATGGAGATATATATTTTTTGGTTGTTTACAGCACAAAAATCCGTTTTTTTCCCGTCGGGTATTTGATTTTGGTACTCTCAGCTAAAAATACATATTTCTTGGGAAAAAAGGGGTTTTTAGGAGGGAGTCCCACATATTAGCTACTTCTCTTTCCCTCCGAGCTGGAGAAAAGAGGCGTTGAACTTTAGCCGTTTTCCAGCGTAATTCCGGTAACTGGGAGGAAACAGAGGTTTAATCCTCTTTTACAACTCTATTACTTGATCCCTTCTCCGCCATAAATAAAAATAAGCTGTGGAGCTCCTCCATTCGCCTCTTTTGTCAGGAACAAAGTTATTTTTTTTACTTTCAAAACTCGATCCTCAAATCTGCTCATTGTCCGTCAATTTATCATTTTTGCCGCTTACGTCCTTCAGCACCACTTCCCCAAATAATTTATAATCGAAGCAAAAGAAAAAAAATAGTGGAAGGAGGGAGGACGTTGCTGGAAATCTTGTCATTTCTTATCGAATTATGTGGCTGCGGTCCATCTGCTTTCAGCAGCTTTCCCAACATCTGCTTGCAAATTCGGTACACTAGAACTTGTTTGAACTTATGCTCTTCTCCTCCTCCTCCCCATTCCAGTTTTCCAGTTTTTCCAGTGGAGGAGAGAAAAAAGGAGCCCGGCTGGATGGAGAGAAAAAGCACTGAGCACTTTCTAAGTAAATAAGCTGAGTAGATGATATGGAAATATTTCGCCAAGAGTATTTCGCTACCGACTTTTAAGCTTTTTCACTTCCTTCCTTCTCTTTTTGGGATCCGTATGTGTGCGTGTGTGTGGAGCACCCACATCAGCAGTTGAGTGACATTTGGCGGAGTCCACACCACCAAAGCTCCGTTTTTGATAGATGATCATCAATCATGCCTCACTGACCGCATCATCATATCATCCTTCCACTCAGCATCGTTGTCTTTTCAAATACACTTCAAATGCCAGAATATAAATGAAACATGGCTCGCTATTTATTTTTGTTTGCCTATTTTATGAAAGGCTCCCAAAAAAGGAAAGTTTTTTTTTCCAAACTCAAAAAAAAAGTTTTACAAAGTCTGGCACATTTCTTCACTATTTTTTTATATATTCACGAAGAAAGAGAGGAGAAAAGCTGAATGCATTGTGAGTGCAGTGGAGCGTAATGGAATGTAGATTCGGAGTGACAAGGAGAGTAATCCCGTGGACTGTATAATGCCTTCGAATGTCAACATGGAACATCATTACTTGGAAAAAGAAACTTTTTTTGGGTATGAAAGGCCCATATTTGTGGAGGAGACAGTGAAAGATGTGCAGTATGGGCTTCCATGTGCTAAGAGACCTTGCACAGGGAGAGACCTACCGTCATGAATTAGCTATTGCCTCCGCCGATGGCTCCAAAGGTTACCTTGGAATACTTAAAAATTTGCTCCTCCTTTCATCTCCTCCTTGTGATGTCCGTCAGAGCTACTTTTTTGTAGAAGGGAGCCTTCCCAGGAGACAATCAGCTCAATTTCGATACCGCGTTGCGGTGACACTGAAGCACCCTCGAAATTTTCGTTTTTTGCGATAGTTTATGGGCGACTTGCATAATTATGAAGATGATATGTTGATGTCTAATTGGATGGATGGCAGATTGGAAATTTGAGTTGATTTTTTTTGGTTACAAATGGCGCATATGGCAACTGCAGCAATAAATTTTTAACCTCCACATGGGAGCATTTCCTTGTATGACTTGTGTTTTCGAAAGGCAACGGAGTGAGCTATAACTTGAGCGGATTGAGACTTATTTTTTTGGCGGAAACAGCCCTCTCCCAAAATGAAGTTGTAGAGCGGTGAGGCATGCAGAAAAAGGGACATTGTTTCAGTGGAAAAAAGGTTTCCTGTAATTAAAATTTTTCGCTCTTTGAGACTCACCCGTCACTGGATCCAATATTGAGTCTCAGAGGATGAAAATGAAAGCTGAGTGGTTTGTTTTCTTTCTCTCTCTGGCTAAAGGCATACGAGACTCTCTTGTTCCTTGCGAAAAAGAACTTGACAGCAATTTGACAACCCAAATTGACATTTTATCAGCAAACTGAAATCTGGCAGTTTTCATAACATCTCCAATTCTCCAGCAAAAGATTTTTTTTCCCTCTGTGTGTAGTCTGTCGACTAATTTGGAAATCTGAATATTCCATTGTAATGACGTGCCACTCAACTGACCTTCACTGGAGGAACTATGGCTCCTTTACTAGAACATGTGGCTTTACACGAGAGCTTTCAGCTTTAACAGCTCCAAAAAAAGTTTTTTTGTCGAGAGAATTTTCCTTCCCCCTTTTCTCCTTTTGATGATCCCCACATTATACTTTCTCCTCTTTTAGCTAGACAGCTTTGAGAATTGTCAAGTTTGGAAAGTGCTCCGTAAAAGTGGATCGTTTAGAGCTAAATGGAAATGTGATAAGTGACACCCTTGACGATTACTTGTTTTATCTTAATGATATGCGCCTTTCTCTTTAGATGCTACTCCCAAAAAATGCATAAAAAAAATTGTCGCTACATAACCAGCACATTTCCCATTCCAGCTTCTGCTGTCTGCTGCATTTTCCTTTGATCCCGGGAGCAGAAGCTGGAGTGGCAGGGAAAAGTGGTGTAACGCAATCTCAATCAAATTTCCAAATTTCCAATACACAAAATATCCGTCAAAATGCACGTCACTCGTTACACATCCAGCTCATATCAAATAGCGTGGCATGCATAAGTAATGAGCCTATTTCCGTTGAACTCAGCCGACTTTGTGTGAGCTCGAGCTCTCCTGGATACAGAGTAATCCGATTGCCCCAGTAGCGTTCTGTAAAGACTGTTTGCTGAAGCTTCTGGAATTATTTTTACCGGAGAAACTATACATGTATACAAATATCCAAGTTTTTCACAGGTAGATCTGTCTCTGGCAAATTTGTCTCTTTTTGTATTTTTCCAGTGTCAGGTGAATTGGACTAAAGTGGAGAGCGTTATCGCTCCGCATGAGTGACACCTTAAAGTCATGGAAGCAACAAGTCCGCCAACAAGGAGCGATCTGTCCGAGGGAGACAACAACTTCACTACAGAGTACCCTCTCCCCGACGAGGGGAATGCTTTCTGGTTTCCCACTCCAGAAGATATGCTTAACCCGTCAAAAATAAATACCGCATTTTATCCAATTGTCATCACTCACGCAATCACTTTTGTTTTCGGAATTATTGGAAATGTCGTCGCCATCTCGGTAATGGTAGGGGACCGGAAGGGAAGGAGTGCCACGAACATGTTTCTTGTCAGGTACTTTTAAGATAACACCTCAAAAACCAGCAGCTTTCTCTAAATTTCCATTATCATTTCTGGAAACTTAATTTTTACAACTTCAACTCCCTTTTATTTACCCGGACATGCAAAAAATATATAGTCTGGCAGTGGCAGATTTGCTCCTTCTCCTCCTCTGCGTTCCGCTCGAGGTGCTCCTCTACTTCCTCCAGTTTGACGATAACGGAGTCATCTGCAAAACCGCTCGCTACACGGAGCTCCTCTCGGCCACAGCATCCGTTCTTAATTTGTGTGCAGTCAGCTTAGAGCGGTGAGCCACACTCTAATTAAATGAGCCTAATTGATTGTGACGCTGATTCTTCTTCTTCTCCCCCAAATTTAATACGAGTGCTTACACGTGTCCAAATTTTCTTCTGATTTTTTTGTGCTCAGCTTCATCGTGATCGTCTTCCCGATGAGATCTCGCTCCGTGTGCACAATGAGCAACTGCCGCAAAGCTGTCTGCTTTGTGTGGATCGTTTCCATGCTCCTCTCACTTCCCGTTATGCTAACTGAAGTATGTCTTTAGAGTGGCGTCAGCCACATTTCCAACATCAACTGTCATTTGAGATGCCCTCCTCTTACTCTCTCACTTTCTCTTTTCTGTTTTCCTTTTTCTCAATTTTCCAGCAAGGTTTCTCTGTCACTTATTACAACAACGTGACCTCCGTGGACGTGTACTACTGCAAGGAGAAGAGTGTCAGCGAGGGGCTTCCCATTGCCATCTACAAGTTTGTGGTTTTGTTTGCAGCCCCCGCTCTCCTCATGATGATCTGCTACTTTTACGTTATCCGGGAACTCTGGAGAAGCACAAGGACAATCAAAATTCTCACCAACGCCAACTCCAAAAGGTAAGTGGAACACATTTTCCACAACTAATTTCCCGCGCTTAATTGTCCACACGAAAATGGGAACAAACGAATCCGCACACGCAGTGCATTTATTGCGGCCATGGAGTAAATTCGCTCCAGACGAAGAAAGTACATGCGTTTTTCCTCCACTCCTCGAGATTGAATTCATCTAGCCTCCCCATAAACGGCACAATTTCCCAGTAACAGCCCAATCCGCCCGTTTCCATGACGCAAACTACCAAAAATATATATGGCGGGTGGAGAGGCAAGTGGAAATAAAACTAACTTAAGTACCTTCACACCTCCTCATACCAAACCTGCGGAGCTGCTGAGCTGCTCATTCACAAAATATTATTGAATCGCCACCACTCCAACACTTTTCCAGGGAAATGAAGTGGATTTTTATGCTCCGTGAAATCCTCCTCATTTCGATCTCTGCTCAACCCACATATTTTTTTTTAAATGTACCTAGTCCCACTTTTCAACTTTCGCTCTTTCTCCAGGAAAAAAAGCAGCCCCTCTTAATTTTTTTATACGAAATTGGTTTTTGAAGGAGCCATTCAAAAAATTTTTTTCTATGAAAGATTCCCGAAAATTGCATTAGAGTCATATAAAAGCAACAGCGTTTATAGTTTTCGATGTATCGCAGCCGTATAGACATGAGCAGAAACAACGTGAACGGAATTACATCATTTTTTGGCTGGAGTGCAGTAGCTCCCATTTCCCGATTTTTTTTTCTCGGAGCTGGATGGAGGGGAAAAAAGAGTGAAAAAGGGAGGAAGCATATTTTTTTCTCAATAATGTCACCAAATGGAGCCCCCAATTTATCTAATATGACACGTTCCCTGAAAAAGTGAAGAACTTTTGGTACGATAATGAAAATAAGAATGAAAGGTATAAAGTCGGGAATAATGGGCTGTGTCATTCCAACATATTTATTGCTTCGTAGCCTTGGCGGCTCTGTGGAGGAGTCTTAAAAGTGACTTTATGAAAAGTGCACTTTTCACCAGAATATATTGCTCGGGAGGGGAACTCCCTCGGGAAATCGATGCTGTAAAGGGCTACACAAAAAGTTCGATAGGAGACAGCAGAAAAGAAAACAGATTTTTTTTGACGAAAAAAGGCTCAGGTAGAAAATATAAAAAAAATATATATCAGGAAAGGTCACTATGGGAAAAAAATTGAAAAATGGGAGGTAGGCAATAAAAAATCAGAGTTTGGTCAGTTTTTGAATGAAAGTACACATTTCGCTCAGGTGTAAATCACTTCCTCTCTAGGCTCCGGTCACGAACAACGCAACTTGGTGGTTTGAGAGCTAGTTAGCATATGTTTTTTGTGAGAGGAGCTGTTTATATATTTGAGGAAACAAGCTGCTCCTTGTTTGCATGTCGCTACAAACAATAATAATGTGAGGAGGTAGTTAAGGTAATTTTTTTCGCTGAACTTGACATAAATTGAGTGGGCATTAGGGGCTAGGGCGCAAAATAAAAACTTTTTTGGCAATCGATTTTTATGCACTCCCTCGTAAAAATTGGATTTCCGATTTCCGATTTTTTTATGTGGAGTAGAGCGATGGGTGATGGGAGTGCAGTAAAAAATAGGAGCATATCATGATGCAAGGCTGGAACTATGCTGAACAAATCACTCTTTGTATTTTGACGTCTTCCGGGAAATCTTATCTGAGAGGAGGGCATTTTTGAGTTGATTAAGAGTAAGCTGGGGAAAGAGAGCCTTTTCGTTTTTCAATTTTGGGAGAAAATTTAAAAAAATAGAATGCGGATTGCTTACAGTTCAGTGCCCTTAGTAATGGAGCTATTGTAAAGTTGAGACATGATCTATCCATCAGGCATAGGTATGCTGCAAGATGGGCTGTGTGCTCATGTCTCATTTTGGGCACACTTTTTTTATTTATTTATTTTTTATCCCAGTTTATGTAGGAGAGAAAATTCGTTGAGAAAAAGTTGTATTCATGTGAAATTGTTTTGTGTGTGGGCTGTGCTCTCACGATGCTTATATGGCTTGTACAGTGTCACTGGAAACAACAAGGCAAACGGGAAAGGAGTGAGTGAGTCCGGTGGAGCGGGAGCTGGAGTTGCTGTATCTCGGAAACGGATTGGGATTCTGGGGAGAAGGGAGAAAGGAGTGAGAAATGATAGTAAGGAGCCGTCATCACCCTCCCAACTGCAGCTAAATTTGATCCCGTCGTCGCACAACGACAGATCTCCGTCAATCTGCTCAATAAGATCAAGCGGCGACTGCATTTTCACCGCACCAGACTCCTCCGTTGGGAACGGTGAGAATGGGAACGGAAAGCTTCCTGAGAGTGTGGAGCTGGAGCTGAGCACAAAATGTCAGCAAAATCATACCAACATCCGGAATGGGAAAGGAGGGAAGTCGGGAGCACCACAGACAAGGCAAAACAAAGCAGACGATCCGCGAAAGACAAGGAAGCAGGTTATCCAAATGCTGATTCTAATTATCCTCCTGTTCCTGATCTGCTGGGGCCCCAAGCTTATCTTGAATATTACCCTGAAACTGGCATTCATTTTTGGAGCCCCAATATTTCGCCCGGAGATTTACACGTGCAGAGTCATCTTCGCGCTTATTCCTTTTGTCCACTCTTGCATCAACCCAATAGTTTACTCCTTCATGTCCAGTACCTTCCGCAAGAAAATGAGCCGACAGCTCGGCTTGTGCTGCACGGCTTGCGGCTGCAAATGTGTATCCTTTCAGGTGACAAAGTCGACACCCGCCACGTCTTCTGGTCTACCGCCCAGATCCGCAACTAGAGCTAAAACCACAACTCTCACCCTCGAAACTCCCATCACCGCCGGAAACCATTCACCCAAAAGTAGCTTCGAGCTGAGTGGCATCAGTCAACCCCAAATTGAGGAGGTGTCTGCAATATAAAAAAAACTCACAAAATAAATGGCATCCGGTATGGCAAAGGGAAGAGTCTCATGTTTCCCCAGGGAAACCCTATTTTGTCATAGTTGCCAGCATCACTCCAACATCTCTCCTTTCACACCTCCTTTTCCCGAAGAAACTTTTCCAAAAGTAGACATCCCCATTAGTTCTCTTCCCAACAAAAAGTATAAATTTCACCTCTCATGCAATTTCACACATCGCTGCTCTACCTAAACAAAAAACCTGAATTACCATTTTCTTAGCCGTGTAAAAAAATCAATACAAAAAATATATCTATGTGACAGGATTATATCAATAAAATAATAAAATAAATAAATGTCTTTAGTTTTTAGATACGACTCACATGTACCACAAAAATGAAGGGTAAACACAATAAAACTGTAAGGTTGTGTAGCAAAAATAATACTTTAGGTAATATAGTAACAGCTTCTTTTCATGAAAATGTAAATGTTTTTTTTTCTCCTTTTTTCCTTTGCTAAAACTAAAAATATTATGCTAAAAAAGTAGAAAATTGCATTTTTCGATATAAATATTTCGGTGTGCTCCCCTTTCCACAATAATACATAAATGTAGTTGTATTTGGTATTTGGTAGGCGCTAACGGCACTTGCATTCCGCGATGTCTATAGGCTATAGCCACTACTTAAGTATAGTATTTAGCCATTCGAATTATGAGGACCCGGTGTGCTATGATTTTGATACGATTGTTACTGTACATTTAGAACGTGATACGCTTTAACTATTCCCGCGAGTTACAAAAATAGAGTAATTTGGTGGTGGATGTGGTATGCGAACAAGCAATGTTAAAAATATCTAGACGTTGTAATAAAAATAAATGTTTTTTTTGTGTTAGTAGAAAATCTAGTTTAGAAATGTGATAATTGTGATACAGATAAATTTCCATATGAGGTGTAAAAGCTTACACAAATTTTTTTTTCCTTTGAATAAAACTGGATTATTGACCTTGTGGCTCAAAAAATGTAAGATTTTGGGAAAAGTGCACATTTACTTTTTTTGTTCTACTATCACAATGAGAGATTTTATTTTTTGCAAGTGGTGATGGTGCAATTAGAGCGGTAAAGTGTTCCTAGAGAGTGCCAATTAAGGGTGCCACGGGAGTCATTCAGATTACATTCCATTTCTAAAGTTTTCCCTAGTACTGGGGAAATGTGAGGCGGGTGGAGAGTGGAGAACAAAAAAAAAATGCTGGGCGCTGACAATGGGAGTAAGGACGAAGAGTGGGACGAGGAGATGATTGTGTGTGCTTTGGAAGGTGAGTAAATTTCATTTTTAAACGTGAAAAATTTCATTTTTTGTGTGTACTTTTATGCTAAAAGTGACAGTATCTCTGTGGCAAAATCTCTGATAAAAAATTCTGCGCTACATAAAATTTGGTAGTCATATCGAAGGACATAAGTTTGTTCCAGCTCGAGCATATTCCAACTGCGTAATAAAAAAAGAAACAGAAATCAAACTTATTTTTTCTGTGTTCGATCGCATCGCACGTAATGGAAATACGGAAATGTAGGATGCATTATTACCACGAAAAAAAAACCGGAATATAATGCATTGGCAGTTTTCTGCTTCCCCTGCAGCATATTTTGAGCGTAGATGAAAACGTGATTGGAAAAGTAAGGAGAAAGTTGCAGAAAAAAAAACTTTGTAATCCTCTCACTAAGTACTTTTCCATTCATCCTTCGGAAGAGGATCAGGCATGAAATGGAAGATGATGGGAGAGGACTTTGGCACTTAAACGAATAAAACGAATAAATACGAATGTCTCGCAATTATTGCTCTTTTTCTTAATACGGGTGGGCTTACGACATAAAAAAAAAGTTTTTTTGTTAGCGAGATCATCAGCTCGTTTCCAATGAGGTAGAAGAATAGATATTTTTTTTGCTAAGCATTGCCAATTTACTTCAAGAAAATTGGTATTTAATTAAGATCGAAAAAAAAACTGCAATTAAAAGTGGTCCAAGTTTGAACAAAAAGGGAAAAGAATGAGTGGCATTATCATTGCCTTTCTGCTTGTGGAATGAATTGGTTGCTTCTCATTTCCAATTAGTGGCAGGTTAGCAGAGAAAAACTAAGACAATTCTGGTGAAGGTCATAGATAGCCGCTACCTCCTTTCTGAAAAAGACAAAATGAGAGATTTTCTTCAAGGAAATAAAAATAAAACTAATCTTGATGAAGGTCCTACCACTACTTATACCAGTGAGGAGTGCAGTTTAGTACGTCGTCAGTGATCTGCTCCATCAGAGATCACGTCCTCAGTCAGTGCTCTCAAATTGATTAGTCTTTTCAGAGCGAATTTTTTTTTGCAACCTAGCTGCTTTCAAAAGAAAAGGGAAACGTCAGCACACTCTTTGCAATAAGCAACCATCCAGCAGAATATTTTTTTTATTATACCTACTGGAACTGGACTACTCCTCTCTCTCCAGCTCATTAAGAAATGAACGTTGACTGGTTTTATGTGCCATTTCCCCCTAAAATAACGCATGAATATGTGCAATTTTGCTAAAGTGAGTGTGGACGAGATCGGAGAGCGATGAGCTACTCTCAACATGCCCATTTACCAGTTCACTACTTATCTGAAATTTCTCCGTTGAGGGTCAACTACATTTTTTTTTCTTCTTAAAATAAAATAAAATCACTTTTCAAACAAAGTTTCACGCTTTTGGATAGCAACATCAACATGGATGCACTCTCACACACTCAAAAAAATGCATAAAAAGTTCCAATTCAATTTTATGTAGGTGCAGGACAAGAATTTTTAGAGTATTTTCCTTCGTGTCCTTATCAAATTGCCCTGTTCGTGTAAATTTGAGCTGAAGACGGGCCTAAGCAGAAGCGGAGCTATTATGCATAATGAAATGAGAGGGAGTGAATCTGATAGAGTCTGAAAAAAATAAGTTGCAGGACGATGTAGTGCGGCATGTGAAATGCATCGATTTTGTATGTTTTTCTGCAGGAGTGCATCTATCCTTTTTGCCCTGTTGGGTATTAAATGGTGGGAGAGCTTAGCTGCTGACAATCGCAGTAACAATTATGATGGGCCGAAAAATGAAAAAGGCAGGCAGTGTTAGTTTTTAACGGGATAGCTTCCTTCGTGGGTTTCTCGATGAAGAGGCCAATTTTACAAAGCATGGTAAGAAAGTAGACAAGGTGGCCGAGAGGTTAAGGCGTTTGACTGCTAAGTTCTGTGGTTATCAAATGTGCTCTGCACGCGTGGGTTCGAATCCCATCCTTGTCGGTTTAATTTTTGCTTTTTTTTCCTTTCCCTACAAATTTGGTTCAGCGATGAGATGGGAACTTTGATGCAATGATTTTTTGGTGTTGCGAAATAAAAGTAAATTGAAAGGGGACATTTTCCTGTAAAATAATAGTATTGGTTTATTTTTAAAAGCTATAAAAGCATTTAAAAGCTATTTTAACTGGTTTTGTGTTATAAAATACTGTGCGTTTTTTATCATCACCGTATTATACAATGTCAGATTGTATACAAAAAAAATATCAGGTGTATAAATTCGTAACTAAAAATAAGGTAGAGAGACATTACAAAATAATTAAATAGGGTAGGGCTACTACTAACAAAACTACCGGCATACTGGACATTCATAAGAAAATATTTAATACAGTCTAAATACATAGCAGTTTTTAACTTAGTTGGTAATACACTTGATACGTAATTAGTTTTACAAAATGCATGGGTTGATACTTGATAGTACGCAGTTCACAATAAAAATATATATAATAGGGGAAGGAGTGTAAAATTATAACGAAGAGTTCAAGTTTTTACCTGGAGACCATCACACGTTAATATCTAAATTACATGAACATTTGAAGTAATTGCCTTTTCCACAGTTACAGTCACATAGCGCTAATAATTGCATTCGTAGTTATTTATCGTTATCCTAATTAAGTATTAATTAGCTGTATATATTAAGTACTTTTGGAAATTATCATAATCGCATTTTTGTTCCCGCATTCCGGTAAAATAGTAAGAAAGTTTTGTGTTGACTTTTCACTTTTCTTGTAGATATAAATTTTTCTCCAGAATTATTATTTTAGGCGGCAGTTTTAGTATCTGTCTTTGGCCGCTAATGCAGTCATTTCCGACTCTCCCGTGAAGTAGTTGAGTTCCTGGAAGTCTTGAAGTTTCTTGTGATCCTTGATGTGCGCGTAATTCGCTGCGAGGCACATCAGGTAGTGTACCTATAAAACGAATAATTAAATCCGGGAATTTAACATCCAGAAAAAAAAGTTTGGATTTTTGTTTGCTGTCTCTCTCTTCGTTCCAGGAATGAAAATGGCAAACTTACCAGACTCATTATTACAAGAGCGCATGAGATTGTTGCGAGGATGAACATGATTTCAGCCCGTTCAACATAATCCTTGCAAAACAGTTTGATTTCGTGAGTTTCGCAAACTTTCATATCATCCACTTTCGTATTGTCTGGGAAAAGGAAGTCTGAAAGAAAGAAATTGGAAATAAAAGAGAATCGCTAATGAGCTTCACAGTCCACTTAGCGGTTGCACTAATGAACGGCATAATTACGTTGATGATGGCGAAACAGGTAAACAAAAAAATCTGGGAAATGACTTACGAAATTGTGTAAAGTCAATGCAGTTCTCCTTATCATAAGGTTGCTGCTTGTGAGCACAAAGAGACCAAAATATTGAGAAAGTTGCAGTGACCACCACAAGAAAGCAGAACATGCCGAGCCACGCCAACTCTAGCAGATACGTGATCACCATAAACTATCAAAACAAAAATAATTCATTTTAGTTAATTTCCCAGCTAATAACTTTTTTTAAAAAGAAAGTTTTTTGAAAAAAGTTTATTTACCAGGGCACATGTACAGTTCTGGCAACCTGCATAACACAAAAAATTTATTTACTTTATTGTCAACAGTCAACATCACATCTCCTTAATTAAACTTGATAAGAAAGCTTCCTTCGGTTGTATCCATCTTACTCATTTTTTCCCTTTTCTCAGTAAATAACTTTCCACAAAATAAAAATTGTGTTGAGTCCTTCCGAAAACCCAAATCGAGCAAGAGAGACGTGATGACTAGCTACGTAAAGAAATTAAATTTGAACACTTTTGAGTACGTAGAAAAAAACTGCAGATTAGCAAATTTGGAGAGAACGTTCCAAACTCCTCATAAGATAAGATTGGCACGCTGATAGCGCCTGCTTTTTCTGGAAGAGAGAAAAAAATCCTCCAGCACACGGAACCGCTTAAACACCTCACATCATCATCTTCATGTGCTTTTCCAGCAATCTGGATCGCTCACGTCAGTCCGCTCACATGAAAAACTCCAAGTCATGGGATTACTGCAGACAAGAAGAAGAAGAAACACAAGTCGAGATTAACAAACCGCACCGGATGATTTAACTGACAAAATCACGTCGCTCAAAATATACTTAAGTGAGCACGACTCCAAAGTTCATTAACATTCATAAAAATACAACTTATTTTTTGGAGATGCACTATAAATTGCTACAATGTACTAATCTAAGTCTGCTTCAAAGTTCAAAGGTCACACTCACTCTACCTCTATTTTTTCAGGTAGCTGTCAGCAAAAATTATTCAAGTACTACGATAAAAATCTATAATTTTTCAGCGTTCCAATGAAATTCATGAATTCTGAATTTTTATTCACAGCTGCATCCTTTTCTTTTAAAAATTGTGAAACTTTTTCAACGATTCTTTTAAAACTATATCCTCTCGTCCTCTCCCGATCTCTCTCTTCCAATTTCGTCCTCCTTTACCAAGCAATCACCTTCATGACTAAAAAAATATTTTATTTTTTTCCTTTCTCAGAACGTACCAAAAAAAGGAAAAAACAAAATCTTGCTCATACTTCATATATATCCTCTCGCTATTATATTTTTACACTGAACTCCTCATTACTCACTCAAAATTACTATTTGCTTTGGTTATCGTTATCAGGGAAGCTTGCCAGATAAGGATAAAGTATTGAAAGAGTCACAAAAACGAACCAAATCATCTACACACTTTTTATAGCTTCGTGTAGCTGGCGAGTCCCTTCCCAAGCAAACTACTTCAAATATATTAATCTTTACTGAAAACAAAAAAAGAAGTAAAGTTGAGCAGTGAGCACTGTGAGCGCCGATACTGACGTGCATGGATGCATTGGACAAAGATGTGCCAAAAATATAACAAAAATTTTATACCTTAATTGCACCTTAATTTTTATACTTAGATTATGAAGCAATCTCCTCTCTTGCAAAATAATTTTTAGCAAAAGCGCACTTTTTTTATGTCTTGCACTTTTGACAATAAAATTTTTTTTCTTTCTGTGCTTGTAACTCGCAACGTAAAATTATTATAGTTTAGATTCTTTTTAAGAAAAAAAAAGTGTATAAAAATGAGTTTACTCACGCTTCACACTTGAGTTGACTGACAGTTAGATATCATCATCCCCAACTTTATTTTTTTTACATCCTTTCGAGCTATGGGCAAATGGAGACTATGACTACAGCACACAATAAAAAAGAGTTACAACGGGTTCACTCCACAAATTAGCAGAAAAGTGTATCTTTTTCTAAGGGCTAAAAAATGTATATAATAATTGTACCCTTGAACAGTCAGCCGTCAGCATATTATTTTTTTTTTCATCTGACAAAAAAAAGTTCTCCTTAAATAAACTTCAAATATTGCTATTTTACTCGTGGTGACGAATATCTAGTGCTAGTCCACACTCTCGGTCTAAAAGGGTTGTATGAGGATGGGGATGGGGCACATTTTCTTTTTAAAAAAGAGGTTAACTGACAATGCTACTTGAACAATGTAGACGGTATTGTTGGGAGGAAGTAAAATGATGAGAGTGTGGCTGAGTCAGTGTTTAGATTAAGAACATTGCATACCTGGCTTAAAAGCACTTTTACCTGTGAGTGGATTGTCGCTATGTACAGTTTTAGCAGGAGAGTATCTACTTTATATTTTTTATGTGTTCACTCTCGGGTTACCTGAACAACAGGTAAGATGAGCTCAACCATGACGACTCAGAGAAGTGTTGCAGCCATAAAAAATAGAGCTTTTTTGGTCGTGCTGCAGCAGAGAAGAAGGAGTTGCCAATATGAAAAAACCTTTTCAGTTCTCCTTTTATACGCTTCACACTGCAAATAATGAAGAAGGATGAGATTGTTCATCTCTTTTTTTAAAGCTTTGCTCAGAAAAGTCAGAATGCACAGGAGGTCATATAAGAAAAAGACGCGAAGGAGTTTTATTTTAGTTTTAAAGATTGAAAGGCCCTGCATGTGAAAATGGAAGAAAAAATGACAGCAGAAAAAAATGTTAAAGCGTAAGACAAAGGGAAAACTGAAGTTGAAGTGAAACGGATGAGATTTTCGCGATGAGAGGAGGAGGGGAGGGACAAAGGAGGAAATGAGAGGAAAGGTGTGTGTGCTCCTCCACTTGTCAACGATTTCTATATGACAGGCTAGGGGAATTTTTTTTAGTTTATGATGAACTTTTTTAAATGGAAGTGAGAGAAAACGATATGCGATGCTATCAAGAGAAACTCTTCAAGTAAACAGGATTAGAAATGAAGAAAATATGAATATTATCTGTTTTGATTAAAGTTCTCGTGTATGCTGACGACGAGAATTATAGTGCGAGTTAATCACATGAGAATTTTTTTTTGACTTTATGACTTGCGCCGAATTTTTTTTTTAGTTTTCTTAGTCAAGCGTCAACTCTCTGCGAGAGCAGAGAGTGAGAAAAGGGGAAGATGAGCTACATTTTGAAGATGAAGTGGCTTAGCCATTTTTCATGGTTTTCGGTTTTTGTCGACATGTCATGTGGCACGCACCACGAAGATATTTCTATGAAAAAGAAAAGATTATCTTGGCGCTTCGCGCTTTTTCTTGCTCCACTCAATAACAAAACTGCGAGGAGGATCTCAGGGAAATCCGACGAGCCTGAGATTTTCGTGTACCGTTCCACAAGCAATAAATTTTAAATGAGCTCACGACATTAATTATAAAAAGCAATTCAAGAGCACACCATAACTGTTCCTCGTTTTTATTACATGATGGGCTAACCCACATTAAAAAACATTTTCATTTCCTTTTGCCAATTTCGTATTTTTATACTGATACCTAAACAGATAGATTTAGAGTTGCCAGTTTTTTATTACGAAAGCGAAAAAAATAGCTTCCACCCTGTATAACAGGACAAGAAAGAAAGTTCAGTCATAGCTGACCTGGTTTCACCGACAAAAAAATATTCCTTACGAGTACATACAAAATATACGCAATCCTTAAGCTTTTTATTTGTGCTTTTTGTTCCGTAATTTCCTTTCCATTATGTAATTTATTTGTAACAAAAGTGCCTTTTTATAGAAAAACACGCGACAAAATACATTTTTACAACCGGTAGTATGGTTTAATCTAATGGAAAGCCGTACATGCTAAACTACATATGAATCCTTTTTCTTAATAAAATGTTTTTTAAAGAAAGCTATACCATCTCAGATCGTAATCTTATACCAAAATCTTGTAAATAATCCACTCATGTCATGTGCTTCTCATATGATTAGTGGATTACGACATGATATAGAATAGCACATCATCAACCCGAGAAGAGTCCCTAAGCATATAACCAACGTCATTTTAAATACGATGTAAGCTAAACCACTTTCTTCTTCCCGATGAACACACTAATCACGAGAATATATTTTGTTTGGCAGCTCGGATAAACTGTCAACGTCAACTGTTCGCCAAAAGGGAATGACGAAGAAGATACAATTTTTACTCAACGCTCAGTTTTATGATTTGTCAAGGACACAATTCCTAGCCGAGCGGTGATTTTCCATGAGAAAAAAAACGCTTTTTCTTTAATGCCGCGCATGTGACTACTAAATTCTAGCTGCAACATTTTATTTTTTTAGTGCTTATAATGTCCCGACCATCAGGTCACAAATAAATATGGCTACCACGCTTTTATAAACTGACCTACGGTTTAGTGTTTTTTGTTCTGAGCATAAAAATGTGAAGATGAAGCAGGCCTCGTTGCGGCAACCTACAAGACATTGCAAAATTATTTACGGGACTGACTGTTTATTATTTTTCTGGAACTATCAATGGGTGGATTATAAAAAAAGCACCGTGCACTGTGTCTCGTTGGATATATCAAGTAAATTAATTATATTTTTACAAAAACAATTTTTCGTTTCAATGGATGACTGGCGATGGAAATTCTGAACGCAAACTGTAGTACATGTACAAAAGTCATCACACTTTTGCAATAAAAAATGATTTATTAGAATCTTTCAAATACAAACATTCCGCGATCTGAATACTGTCAATATTAAACTGGATATATATGTATAAATATGGTCATTTGTAGAAAAAGTTACAAAAATGTACACTAACTAATCATAATAATGTCTTCTTACTAGTAAATATTTACGGTGATGTCATGGGAATGTCTGAAAAAATACTAAAAAGGATTTAAAGCTAGGCTTAATTAGAGTTTTAACTAGTTGTACTAACTGGATAGTTTGGTTGTGGTGATATTGATGATGGCTGGTGTTTCTCTGACACATTGATTTTTTAAGCTGGACGGCAATTTAAAGTGTGTACTGGAATAATAAATTATGGATGAACTGTTTAGGAGGTCGTAGGTACAAAATTTTAAAAAGAATGAAAGTACAAAGTACAATTTTTAAATGCAAATCTTTCTCTGTATAAAGTTGGTAGAAGGTGTAAAGCTGTTGCTTTTGCACGTTCTACCAACGCAAAAAAATAATTATTATTATCTTGTCATAAAAAATGATGAAGGGAAAGGACAAGGAAGCTCAGCATTATTATCATCTGGAAAGGTCATCGCAAACCGTAAAATCTTTCAACTGGATAGTATCTCAACTATTCCCTGATTACTCTATAAAAAATAATTAGCTGGAGATTGTGGTTGTGATTGGTCGGGAAATGTTGTAGCTTTGCCAGAGAAGAATAGCATATTTCTGAACCTGAGCTGATTTGCAAATTGCTTGTTTGTAAACAGTTTTTTTAATTTCAATAATATTTACGGCAATAAATATTTCCAGTTGTTAACTTCTCCTGCGCGGCATGTTTTGACGGACACACTATTTGCCCTTGAACATCCCTTCTCTGATCATAACAAACAATTAAATTAGAAAACAACCTGCAGATAAAAAACATGTAAAAAGAAAAAAAAGTGAAGAAAAGGATTGGAACAATTTTCGTTTTCTGTACAGGATTAATTGCTACAAGCTCTAAGAGGGAAACAATAAAAGTAATCTCAAGATTACTGTAATTTACATTACTGAACAATAACTAGTTAAATATTTTCTTTTTTTAAAAAAAGATATCAACGGGCTTAAATAAAGCCAGCCTCTCAGCTGACATGTCAGAGATTGCGGTGGTGGAGAGCGAATATGGCGATTGGGGCTACAGTGAGAGCTGCTAACGTCCATCTGTTCTGAAATGAATTAATGTGAACGTCCCCGTTACAAAAGTGATCAAACTCGCAGAAACACCAGGTCACCTCGTCGTAGTAATCCCTGGAAAAGACACAATCACCAATTTTTTTTCTGTTTTCATTATATTGAATAAGGTAAAATTATTATTGAAAATATAATGTTCATTCATTACAGCCAAGGAAAAAAATAGATATTAGAAATTATAACAGCATTCATTATTAAAGTATAAATATAGGTATATTTTTTTCTAATCTTACCTTTTGATGTCAAGTTGCTTGATGCTGTTGTTGACATAATGGGCAAGTTGAATATCTTTGGCTGCAGGTCGGCACCCTTCATACTTGTCCGCTGGAACGTCGTGTCTTGAGTATTCCAGCAGACTGAGACAGTTCCTCGTGATAATTTCATCCGCTGCAAAAATAAAAAGAATTTATATGTACCCATCTCATCTCAAAAAGTTATACTAGCCTATAATGCATCCTATCATTGTAATAAATCTTAAAATTATTATTTGCTTCAGATATATTTTTTAAATAGTTTGTCGCACACGCTGCCGTAGTAAACAGCTCGTGCTTAATACTTAATACTTAAATACTTAAATACTTTTGTTAAAACTGTACCTCCTTTTCGCTCAGTTATTTTCACACACTTGTCGTGCTCGTGCTGACAAGTGTAGGACGTATACCAGCGCCAGTCGAACGAGTCGCCACAACCTGGCTGCGTGCTCACACATTGATAACACCACAACCCGTTAACTGTCCAAAAAATGAATAAACAATTTTTTTTTAATTTTTCGTCAAAATAATCTATTCCCATAATATATGCGAACCATTTTTAGTACTACTTTTTTGCACTGACCATAACTAAGAAATGAATTGAGGATGAAAATGAGGAGGACAAACGAAATGCTTCCGACACTAAACTCCATTGTATTAAGTAAAATGCCACATTAATTACAAAATTATATTTTAAAAAAAGTTTCCTCCCTAAGTGGACATGTGAAACCGCCCGAAAAGCTATTCTGACAACAAAACACAACTGACTCATGTATCAATCTCACAATGCTACTTTTTTACAATTGCATAACTTGCATCAACAAAAAAGGGATAGAGTCTTTGGCGTGGACGAAAAAAAAACTGACGTTATAGAAAAAGCATTGTTGAGCTCTAAAAGCAGGTAGAAAACTGTGAGCAAGTCCGTCCCACAACCTGTTCCAAATGTGTGGACGGACTGGCACAGGTAAAAAAAATAATTCCATTGCATGAATCATGAAGGGAAAATGGCAGGTGAGTGAATTGCTTTTTTAGCTGTGTTTTTTACTCATAAAAAAGCACTTTCCTTTGCTAAAATTTTTCTGTATGCG
>JAHZND010002085.1:0-29674 GCA_027744115.1 Acrocyrtus sp. NNG-2020
GTGTGTACGTACACATATTTCTACTTTACGAGATATATTTGGAGAAACAAGCGTGAGGAGAGAGGGAGTGGGAGAGAAAGTAAAAAAAACTTCTTTTTTCGAGAAATGTTGCAAATGCTTCAAGAATTTTTTTTCTCTTATTTTTAGCTGTGTGCACTGACGACTGCACCTTATTACTTTGAGACCATGTACCTTTTCCCTTTTTTTAGGTATATGCATACAAATTTTTGTTTTCTTTTAAACAAATTTTTTTTGGAACTCTACTTTCTTCTTGGAGTAAGTTCATCTTTGCAGAATAATACATGAGTGAGCACATGCATGCAGAAGTAGTCAGAGTTATAAGGAATATCTGAGACCCATTATTATATGGCATAGCGCTCCCTAATTTTTTTTGCCATTATTTTCCCTTTGTTACGGAATTTGACTTGTTTGAAGTTTATTAGGTGAAATTTTTTTTGCTAGCTATAATAATAATTATGCAACCGGACACGCAGTACAAGAGCACACGATACGTGGGGGATGTATATGGAACTATGTAAATCACTTTTCGTGCAAATGAGTTCTTAAAACTTTCTCTGTTGGGTAATATTCTTGGAGAAAAAGAATGTTATAAAAGTGTGTTTACTTATTCATGGTGAGTGGTGGGTGACGGTGAGACCGTGCAGAATGCTGCTCATTATAAAGAATCGTGATTTTTTTACTGGCTGTTGTGTAGTTAAGAATCGTTTAAGAAAACGCAATTAAAAAGTGTGTGGTGGCGCTTGGCGGTAGTAAACAATTTCGTGTCTGGAAGCTCAAACAGAGCTACTTTTTATTCTATAAAAGTTACAGCAACTCATGTACAGACATAAATTAGCTGATGCTGATGGTGATTGATGAATACTGACTGCGAGCTTTGGGAAACTTTTTTTTGCAAGATGTACCTCAAAGTACAGTGCAGTGGAAATAAAGCCAATGGATTTATGCAACTAAAAGCGTCACTAACATAGAGATACTCTTGGGAAACTTTTTCTATCAAATTTCAAAATTTATATTTGGGAAATGAGAATTATACAGAATGAGAGCAGCAGAAGAGTGGTTGTCTAAAATATGCCACGTTACTATTCCATCAAAAGTAAATATTAAAGTGTAATTAGAAGAGTCCAATGGCATTCAAAGTCTATGGATTTATCAATACTTTTTTAATTGAAAAATTAGTCTTGGCTTAAACTATCTGATAACCAATCACCATCAAATATTTCACTGTACTAATGCTTTTTTACACTATTACTACTACTTTTAGTACCGAATTTGGCGCTGCAGCAGTCCATCTTCATAATTAAATATTATAAATGATTTATAATTTAAAATTACCGACGTTGTAGTTTGCATATGATATTTAAATAAATTTTGCTTTGTTTAAAAGGCTAAGGCTAACATACTATATTCTCTGCTACTGGCAAACCAGATTTTAAAATTACATCTGTCCCTCTTAAATTAAAACAGTTTGAAGTATGTACTCGAATTTAAACGATTTTAAAGATCGTCAAATTTCATAATTAGGTACCTATATAGCATTTTTAGACCCCTTCACGAGTAAAAAAATTCTAAAAGCTATTCCAAGCTTGCCACGAAAATATAATCTGAACAATTACATATTTGAATAGAATTATAGAATATTATAGAATATTATTTTTGGCTATAGAATTATAAAAATTCTATAGCCAAAAAATTTTATCACTTAATATTCAGCTAGCTTTAGTCCACCAACCTGAATAAACATAGTTTTTTTGTAAGCCACTCCGCGATAACATTTTTTTTCTGTACAAAAGGAGAGAGACAAAGATGCATCCGGCCTACTTCTTCTCCACCGAGAGTATGTTGCAGGTCACTAGTTTGTGCTCTTCCAAAACTCCGATCTCATTCTCTCTTTCCTCATCGCAAGCACATCCACTACTACCAGTACAGCCGTATCTAGTACCAGACAACGAGAAATACCAGCAGTTTGTCCACTCTCCGTAAACTATCCAGGAAAGCGCAAGTTAAGCAAAGGAAAAGAGTCAGCGAAGCAGCTAGAAAGGAAGATAATATTGCACAAAAACAGTGCTGCCTAGTGCCTACTACATACTACTGCACCCTTTTTCATGAACACACCAGTTTTCCTCTAGATTCTGTAAGATAACAATAACAAACGCTCTATTTAACGAGTCTCGGCTTACTTTGCACATAAAGTGGAAAAAGCGCAACTGTCTGCATTTATGCATATAAAAATATTAATAAATATATCAGTAGCATTATCCCCTATAAATCATATTTCTCACTTACACATATCCTCCTCCACAAAGTCGAAATCGTTTTCTATTTTACTTGCTCACAAAAAGAGCGCCAAAACTTTTACTTACACTTACACTAGCGAGCTTCATCCATATTTCCCGTCCGTAAGAAAGAATGTATTTATTTCAGAAGAGAAAAGAAAAAAAAAGAAGGAAATCATTTTTCTCCAAAGGATTGTTGCATCATGCACAGACACACAGACCCACTTTCTCTCCTTTTATTTCTATCCAGCTAACCGTCCAGCTACAACCGCATACTACTTCTCCAGCAAAAAAGTACTTAAAATATAACAAGACTCTTAAAAACCGACGTGAAATGTTAAATGAAACTGTGTACTTCTACTCTAATGCTTCCAATTTCCGGATATTGCAGTATTATGCACAACTCGTTTCATTGTTGACTCGAGTAGGCTGTAATATAAAAGCAAAAAAAATATATTTTTGGCTCGTACATTTTGGCCACACATCTCTCCAGCTCTCATCTCTCCTTTCCACCTACTAACACTCAAGTTTTTTTTAGACACTCGCGCATTTTTACTTACTCTCCTGTACATAAATATGGAATGTAATAGACAACATACTTCAAAGGGAATAACGCTTGACCCAAAACAATGGAAAGGAACATGCAGATAAAAAAAGTCGGGGAAAAAACTTTTGATAGCAAAGTATTGAGAGTTTTCTCCGGCTTCCAGTTTACTTTTCTTGTTTAGTAGCCCACGTACACGAAAGTTGGAAAGAAGTAGTCGAAGATGTGTCCCTTTTTTTGGGGAAAAAAGAAGAAAAAATGCTTTCTCTCTCTCGTTCTCCGCTATATATATGAATGTCTACATAAAATATGAGTTTTTGCGTAGGCTATCGCACTGCTGCTGGTGTAGCAGTGGTACGGTAGGTAGTGGATGTGGTATAGAACTGGCTTTTGTAGTAGGAAAAAGGAAGCGTCTTTTGAATTGAGATGATGAAAATGATGGCCGTGGTTGTGATGATGACGATGATGATGCTCTTACTTTCTGTTGCTGGTACATCATCAGAAAGAATAAAAATGGGATAGAAGGAGAGAAAAGCTATAGTGGAGGGTGAGATAGCGAGTTTAGCGATTGTGCCCTGGAACTGGAGCACAAGCTTGGTTTTTCGCGTGTGGAGGTGGAGTGGAATGCGGAGAGATAGTATAGTTTTGTAGACCACGTACTACATCATGAGAGAAAAGAAATGAAGATGACACACGAGAGTGTATAAGAGATGAGTACTTTTTTTTTCTGTGGCGAAGGCATCACCACCACCACTGCCACTACCTTTCTACCTACACAGCCTTTACTCCCACTCTTATCTTATAATTGAAAGTAGAAGCTGGCTCTGAATGGAATGACTTTTGGGAGGAGGAGAAGAACGGGAAAAAGATTGCAGACGGAATATGGGCATGGTGAGGAGATGAAAGAAAGCAGAAAAGGAGGTTACTGGAGAACGAGAACTTTCCCTGATATGGAGGTAGCCAAGTCAGTCACTGGACTTGGGTGAGGATCTCTTTCCATTCTTCTTCACTCCCTGTTCACTCCTTTTGCAGTTGTTTCATGGCAGTCTAGCTCGAAAAAAAAACTGTGATTTTATTTTTCTAGAGGGGGAAATGGAATGAGAATGGTTTTCCAAGATGAAAATGATTTTGTCTAGTTTTCACATGTGGAGAAAGAAAAAAAAATACGGCGAGGGAATAGTGTGGAAAAAGTGTACTCGGTTGTTCTAACACTTGTGACAATGCCAAACTTATTTCCACATTGGAAATGCAAGTGATGTCTGAAAAAACAAGATGATGTGATATGATAAGGAAGAACATATCCTTATCCTTATCATTTCCACACTAGCGCTATTTCAAGGAGTGGAAGAAAACGTGCTTTATTATGGGAAAAGGCTTGAAATTTCCACGGGTGTTAGTTTCATTCTTTGGTTCCTTTTTCCTTTCATGGAATAAATTACGAATTCGGGTTTGGAGGTTAGAATAATGTGACATGTGGCAATTCGCTACTTGTGAACTGCGTCAAGGCCATGCAGCTTGTAAAGAAGAGAATCAGATCAGAAAAACGATTGTTTTTCCACTTGTAAAATTCAAATAGACGCTATAGCCAACTTTCTACTTCACCAGATCCACAGTCATGCCATTACTTTACTGGTCAATATACTAGTCAAGTCCATATTGAACTCAATGGCACTGGCACTGCATTTCCCAAAAGTAATTTCCAAAAAGTTACTCTCCTGCAAAAATTCCAATGGAAAGCCGGTTTTATCTAACCTCCTCTTAATTAGCAATCAATCTCCAAAGGCAAAGCTGAAAGCAGTAAACACGGGACCAGTTGCTGAAAAAAATCTAAAAAACCGATGAAAAATATTTTTAATTTTAAATATATCCTTTTTCATAATTTCTTAAGTCAACATTTTTTTCCACGATTGTTATCTTCAGCCTATTTCAGACCATACTCGTCAAATGCAGTCCATCTTGGGTAAAAAAATATTAATCCTGTAAATTCTATTTGCAAGTTTTAGGAGCTAAAGGTTGGTACTATGCAAAAAAAATTCTTTCCCAAGCTGATTCAAGCCTCCTCTTCAGCGCAATCTACGTCTTAAAAAATACTGACGGAGATACTAGTGATAGTGTGCGCGCTGAGAGTGTCCTGATAGTGAGCTGTAAAAGCTATTTTTTTTAGTCGGATCATCCAAAGTATATAATCATTTTTCGATAATTATAATATCTGCCCACCCGTCCTCTATTCCTTGTCCGTCATTCAACTCTGCAACTTGAACTTGAATGAATTGTCCCATCCACTGTCAGTGGGATCAGCAGCATCTCAAATTCATCAAACAACAAACTTTTAACTCATTTAAACAAAAACTAGAAACGTATTATTACCAGCATGACTCATTTATCCTCTAATAAGATAATACGTCGTAACTCACCAAATACGAGCAAAAAATTGCAGCTAGTGCGGTGCAAAATTATCCCAACCTCTGAAAAAATATAATACTGCTGGGGGTTGAGAGTGATAAACAGCCTAAACTGCAAAAAACCGATCTTAGGAAAAATCCATCATCATCATGTTATTATTACCCAACCGCATATATCTATCCATTCATATTTTTCTCGTCATTGTAATCAGAATCATCTTCACGATTTAATTTTTTTTCCTATGCCGGATTAATTTCATATTCATTGAATTGAATGATATGCGCCCTAGGCAATTTCATTTTCCATACCAGACAATCTGGCACGACGGACGAGAAGAGGTGTGGATGATGAAAGACTACGTGTACTTGCAAAAGATTCATGGAGGATGGAAGCTGTTTTTTTCTTCTTAAGATATAATTTTTTTTATATCGATTCTCCTCACTGATTGAGAACTACGTACGTAACATTAAAAAAAGAGCTGTAAGCTTGCCGAGAATGTTTATGCCTGCTTTATGGAATATTTATGCAAATTGACAGGATTTTTTTTTCTCTTAATTTTTTGCCTGTTACATAAAGCAATCGAGGAGAGAAGTGCTACAGCCACGGCATCAACTTTTTCCTACAGAACTGCATTAATTAATGATGTGGTATGTGGTTTATTTGCTGCAGTAATTAATTATTTCAATTAAGAAGGGGAATATGTGTGCGGAGAGCCAGAGCCAGCTACAGAAAAAGAATTTCACTTGATTTCCTATGTAAAATTATTCAGTTAGAAGGATTCGATTTGATGAGCTGCCCGCTCGCAAATGGAAATTATTTTTGTTGGGTGAGCAAAAATTCTCTCGAGAGCAGAAATTCCTTTCTGTTTCCTCGCGCAATCAAGTTATTTCTGCAACGAACCAGTATCAACTTTTTTTTATAACTTTTATATCTCTCTATTTAAAAAAAATATTTCTAAATTCATATATCCCGTGAGAGTGCAAAAGTGCACAGGTATTTTTAGTGCGCTAAGCTTGAGCTTTTATTTTAGCGCTTTGAAAACTAGATTTGAGGACATGATTGGTAAAAAGGAGTTATATAGTGTCGAAGAAAATGCTCTTTTCCTTTTGAGTGAGCAGCACAGAAAGCGATTATTTTTTTGCGCATTGCAATTGGAGGCACACGTCTCTCTAAAAAAATCTTTATTTGAGGATGTGTGCGGGTAAGCATTCATCGCACTCGGCTATCTATTAAAATTAAAATGAAATACAAGTTTGTTGATCGCTACTTTTGTCACTCCACTCGCAGCCATTCGCAGCTTGTCATATCGTCACTGTTTAGTGTGCACGTACGTACTCTTCTTCTCCGCAGCCCTCAACATTTTTCATTCTTCAACAGGCAGAAAAAGAAAGAAAAAATAAGATTGGGAAGGAGAAGGTGAGGGAGAGAAGAAGAAAAAATGCTACTCAAAAAAGCCTTTAAACCAAGCCTCTATTTCCTTTTCCTTATAAAGCTCCTTGTCACATAAGTACATACACACACATCTCCTCTTGTTGACTCCTTCTGCCTACATCATATCAGCTCAAGCTGCATACAAAAAGTTAAAGCTTTAAAGAAGCAGAGGGGATAGTAATATAGGAATGGAAATGACTGTGGATTCCACTTAATATTATAAATATGCTAATAATAATGAACCATTCTGCTGAATGAAGCGAGAGAATAAAGTACAAGAAACGGCACAGGTGTAGCTGATTAACAATTCTCTCTTTGCATTTTGGCACTTGGCATTTTAACGAAGTGAGTGAGCGAGTGAGAATCAGCAGAGGAGTACGAAGTTCGTACTACGATATCTGTATTTTTCATACATTCCAAATTCCCATTTTTGCTTCTCAGTCTTCACTCCACACACAGCTCATTCGCGATGATGAGAGTGTACCGTATTGCTCATTTTTTTTATTATAAAAGGTTCAGTTTCCCTCTACATAGAACCAAAATTTATTGCTATTTTGCTCCTTCTCTTCTCTTCTCACCTCTTCTTCTCCATTGTGTGTTTCGCCTCCACACAGTCTACGGACAGAAAATTTTTTTTTAGGTAGCGCCATGCCTAAGCCAAAAAAAATATTCCCTTTACTACGCAATGTACAACTGCAAAACATTTTTTACTCTTTATACCAATCGCACAGATTTACACAGCGACAGCAGCACGCACATATTAAGATTACCCTCATCTTTCGCACATCTTCCACATTTAAAAAAATATCTTTTATTAAAGCTAACTACATTCTCAAGTGCAATTCTCCATTTTCTCGATTACCATAATATGCATTCCCTCCTTCGCTGTAATAATGACTGCGTTGTTTTGTAGGAGCACACTACGAAAGCAAAAATCCTGTAATGCACTTGCACTCGAAGGAGAATAATATGCATCAAGCCTTTAAAAATATTGGTTACTGATGGGTCACTTTTTTCTTCATTTTCATCCTCAAAAAAAATGTTCAGGTAGGAGTTAAAGCTGTTTTTGGAAGGAGTTATAGGAGTTGAGGTATTAAGCGCATATATATCTGGGAGAAGTTACGTGCAAGCAAATAGCACCCTTTTCCCATTGAATTTTGTAAGTTTGTGAGTTTGTGAGTGAGGCGAGGAGCATAAAGCACATGTCACGTAGCGAGCATCAGGTTGAAAAATACCTTTCCATTGTAGCTGTTACCAGTAATAGTAGTAATAACAATAGTATTGGATTCATTTCAGGTAAAAATTGTTTGTGTGCTCACACAATGCGCTGCTGCTGCTGCTGCATTATTGGTGATGTGTGGTGCTGACGTACTATAGCTGTCAGGTATGCAGAAAAGGGTTTTTATAATATAAATATCTTGTGAATGAATGAATGAAATAATATGCTTAAAATACACACTTTTATTGCTCCTTAAATATGTCCTGGTGTAAGGTGGAAGGTGGTGGTAGTGCACATACCTATTATTTGTGCCCAGCCTGTAAAACGCTATCATTATTATATACCGTCGTCATCCTCAATGGAACTCCTCTTTTTTTCCTCCTCGTATTTTGACAAACAATGAACATTTTTGCTTGTAAGGTTAACTATATGTATGAAAAAAGGGCTGACCATTTAATACTTTTTTTTTCTTTGGGAGGAATAAAGTGGTTGCAAACTTTAAATTTATTTTTTTTTCATACTGAAATTTAATACACGACAGGGAAGAGGCTTTTTAGAATGGCCGATTGAATATTACTTTTAGAGGATGAGAGAGTACAACTTCTCCCACGAACAGGTAAACTAGTATAATGTAATTTGTGATGAGGATATGATGGGGATGAGGATAATAAAGCTAATATTTGTAGTGAGTACGTACATATATATTTTTTTGTGAAGTTTATTAAGTAAAAAAAATGTGCTAAGTGATGCGATGCTTTTACACTCTGCTCACTCGCTGGGGCCAAGCTGTCTGGCTGTGACTTTTTGAACCTTTAGTTTTTGTACACATGTCATGTCTTCTATTAATAAAAGGAATGAGAAATGGCATGTTTCTCTGTATATCAAATGAAGAAGGTGAAATGTCTCGTTGAAGAGGCAATCTCGCGTAGAATATATACGTTGTCCATTGTAAGTTGATTACTGCTACTTAATAAGCGTGACTTTTCTTTTTTTCAAGGTACTTTTATAGCTTCTTGTCAAGACTCTTTTTAAAGTTCGTTATTTTCAACTGATGGTGGATTAAGAGTCGCCTTGTGTCTAGCAGCTAAGCTCAAAGGAGTACCTGACATAAGATGTATTAAGTTTATTTAAAAATGAGTGGAGAGGGAGGGAAGGATTTGATGAACGACGACGAAATGTCTGGTTTCTTGACTGGTGGAATTTTGTTTTTCAAAGCGGATGAGAGATAACTTAGGAATGCACCTCGCTCTTCCGTTTTATCCTTTCCGAATAATAAAATTTTATGCCTCTTTGTTCTTTCCAAAGCGCCTCCGGCTTAAAAAAGGTGGGATTTGGGGAAAAATAGGTATAGTGCGGGAATAAGTCGTTAAGTCTGTTGCTCTGAAAATTTCCAATTTTTTTTCTCACTACTACTGCTTTTCGGGGAGACGCTATTTTGAGAGAAAAAAAATTGTTTTACGATTCACTTAAAATGTACGAATAAAAAAAGGTATACTCCCATTTTATGAGATGCGCACATTTTCCCAGGAACCGCAAAAAGGGTTACTTGGAGAGCTTTCGAGTAAACTCTGCCATCAAAAAGGGACCGACAAATTGCTCGCAAAAATCGGTAGGGACTCTCTCTCAAAAAAGTTCTTTTTTGTATTGGGCACGCTAAATACTTTAATGATAGCTCTGATTTATTGCAAACAATTTAAATAGCAGTAAACTCTGAAAAAATCCCTAGCAGTTGACGAAAAGCATTCACAAAAATATGTTTTCACCAAAAAGAGAGTCTTGAAAAATATAGCTATAAACAAGTCGTCATTTTCCATAAAGAAAGCAATAAATTCCTTGATGACATCATCAAATTCGCATATTTTTCGCGTTTTACGACTCAGTTGTTGTTTCATTTATGTGTCTGTGCTACCCCTTTATGCTGATTTTATTGCAAAATGGACCGGTTAAGTTTGGAGAATCCAGTCATTCAGTGTTGCTCAACTGCTACATCGGCAGAAATGAAATTGCAACAGAGCAGAGCCTACATCTCATGCTTCTTGCAGTCTGCAAACGGTGGCCAAAATAAAGAGGGAAGTAGATAAGCAAAGAATGATAAATGGACATTGCCAACTATTTACGATATAACTTTGTGCCAGGTTCTTTTCCAGGGTGAGAATTTGAAACGCACATGCTCAACGCTGGAACTGACGACATTTTTGACTCAATGAAAAAAGAGTCATCAAAAGATACTTTAAGTTTAGCTGCACTTATTTTTTTCGTTTTTGATCTAGTGAAATATAAACTATTAAAACATTTTTGCAAAACCATATCGACGTTTAAATTAATCAACACGCTTCAAAGTAAATCTTTCGTTCCGCTTCCAGAAAATGCTTTTCAGCCCATCATCTGAGGAAACCTATGATTCTGCGGTGATTTATTAGTTTTCCTAGCGGGATATTTTATAAACACTCTTTCTCTATTTGTTTTTTTTACTTTTATTCTTGGACCGTATAAAGCTGCTCATTTGCAACCTTTGACCTACTCGAGAAAAAGTTTTGTTCCTTAACAATCGAATTATTATACTAAAAATTTTTTTATGCGATTATTATTACTCTATCTAACTGACGTTCTTTTTTGTGGGTTGTCCAGCAGCAGTAAAGATTGGGTGGGCTCACATTTCAATTTTTGTGAAAGAAGGGGCTGGAATTTATTATGCCCATCAATACATATCATCAGTTAACTGGGTGGCCTGACCCTTTACTCCATTCCCACTGTTTTCGTTTTTATTCTTTTTTTTCTCCATTACATTCCCGTACGTCTACTTACGCATAGGGATGCGCCACAAAGATAAACGCTAAAGCTACAAAGTGCATTGTTCAAGCTCTCACTACCTGTGTGTGAAGAGGAGCAGGCACTATATAGGCAGGTAGAAAAAGAGTGTAGATGAGTAGAATCATTATTGCATCATGGATAGCGTTCCCCTTTTATTTCTCAGTCCTGAAAGTCTCCCTAAAGAGCTGATCGTGGAAATTCCGAAAGGAGTTAAATACACTTGCTTAGACTACAAAGCAGGTATGGGGTAAGTGAATCAAGTCATCAAAAAAAACTTTACCTGTCTTGTCTACTAATTCACTTAAAAATATTAAGACTACAGCCAGGATAGAGGCAACAAGGCATATCGCTCATCTTCACTTCCCCTTGTGTGCACATAATTTACCCTTCATAATGGATACAAGGAGAAAAAGGATTGTTTCAGTGAGAGAGTAAGCAGAGCAGTCGAACAAATTCTCCCCAGCAGAAAAAAACAAAAGTGGTCCCTTTCCGTCTCCCAGCTCTCAAAAATTCCTTTCTTCTCTACAATGATGATTATGTTATGTAGTAATTGGCGTTGAATGTGCATACCTTTGCCTTGCATCGTCTCCCTCATTGTTCTCAGGATACATGGAAAAAACGCTCTAAAAATTTTTTTTTCTCGTTCCACAAAAATAAGCGTATTCTCTATATCCTTAGCATTATTGCAGTGACTTCTGCAGCACTAACTTTCTTATAAGAGGGATGAGAAGCACATTGAGAAAAAAAAGTCAAATTCCCCTTCAAAAAATATATATATTCGTCTCCTGAAAAAAGATTAGATGGGAAGAGCCTTCTCCACCACTCGGGCCACCTTTTACAATTTTCCCTTTTTATTCTGCTTTTATATGCGGATAATACACACACCGAAGAATTATTTTATATGTGTCCTCACGATAAATATTTTATTTTGCTGTGAAGGCAGCTAGCTATACATCCCCTAAGATTTTTAGATAGAGAAAGGTTCCACGTTTTTTCCTTTGGGTCGTTACCGAAAAAGGAATATAAGAAGCAAAACCCCAGCTGTCTAGCAAGTCATGGGATATTTTCTTCTAAGTTTCTTGTACTGCACTTTTTTTAGGTAAAGGTCTCCGTCAATTCCTACTACTCCTACAGTGAACTGTTCCCTGTCATTTCCCCCAGCTTCGTGTCCTCCTCCTCCTTCCCCATATGTAGTTTGGTATGATTATCACGGGAACATTAAGCTAGTACATAGTGTGCATGTCAAGCTCCGTCTTGAAATTGACATAAAAGAACATTGAGTCCATTTTTTTTATTCAGAAACCTTTTTTTACCCATTCTATATGGAAGGAGTGCGGCTCAACTATAGTCAATTGACAACTGTCAATAGGTGTGCATTCTTCTTTCAAGAGAGAAAGGGAAAAGTTCCTGACAATAATATCCACATGTACATAAAATGTGAAACTTTTTTGAATGCACACATCACATTTACGTATATAAAAGTTGCACCGGTATATAATATCACTTCTCTTACTTTTCGAAAAAGCTAAGGGGTATAGATAGATAGGATAATATGGATGAATTCCAACAGTTAAAACTTTTTTTTCTGCAGCTATGCCTATATCTCTCTCTCCTCCTGTCTATTTCTTAAAGGTATTGATACCAGTACGGTAAAAAGGAAGCGAGTGTGTTAGAAACATTGTCCAAAAGTTGGTATACACGCACTAATAATCTATTCAGGTTGATGATGATAATAATTTACGACCGTGCATCTAGCTAATGGTTGCTGCTCAATCTTTTGTTCAAGAGAAAAAAAAATGATGATGACCTGTGCACTCTCTCTCTGTCTCCCTGCCCATATCCAGAACGCATGTGGAAAAGGAGTGAGCGTAAAATACTGAATACCTCCTTACTTTTTTTTTTGATAAACTGCATTTCTGTAGAAGAAGGAAGCAAATGATTATATTTTGAAAAAAAACCGGGACACTTTGTACAAAAAGAGAATCCACCTGTTCCACTACTACACGCAAACATTTTTTTTTCTGCTCCTATAATTTCATTACACTCCTGTAAACCGGTATGACTGTTATAGGAAAATACTGAGAAAAGAGAAATAAAATCGTTACTAATAGTGAATTCCACACACGGCAATAGTAATTACTACTTTACGGTTTTGATTGGGCATAAATGTAATCCATTTTGTAAGCTCACTTATTTTTTGTCACCCTCTTTCTGCCCAGTTAGGACAAATATTTACATAATTTTATTATAATAGGTTGAATGGGGTGAAGAGAAAAGTAAACTTTGAAATTGACAAGTGACATCACTGGCCACTCACTCTTTTATACTTACGATTTTCCAGTCCCTTTTGAAAATATAGGAAAAAGTGGAGTCCCCACCTTACCAAACGCCAACAACCACTGTCACTATATCATTGAAGTGATGATCCTCAGAATATTGTGTTTGAATAGCCATCATCAATTTTCCAGTTGTTGACAGCTACTAATCTCCAAATCACAACAAAAGTAAAAAAGAAAAGGACCACAAAATACAAATATGCGCTGACTGCTATAAGCTTCCTGAAGATGAACAAACACGATTAAAAGATTCTTTTCTTATAATGTAATGTCATTGTACTGAATTGACTTTTGAACCTATTTGTTGCCGAGAAAAGAGTCAGAATTATAAAAGCACGCCCTTTCTGTAGCGTTTTTTTCTTCTTCTCCATTTCGAAAGGATAAACGACAAGCGATGAAGTAATGATAGAACTTTCAAGTGAGTTATGCAGAGACTCCTGTTGCATTGTTTGTAAACCTAATTTTGTTACTATACGCTCACGACTTTAATTTTTTAGGAATGCTTATCTGCAGATAGTCTTATTGCATTCTTGATGCCAGTCCTTTTAGATTCTAAAAGGAGGCCGAAAACAGAGCAGGTAAAAAAAGGATTTTAATACTTCCATGAAAATTCTTTCGCGATAAGAGCCCAACTAAAAAAATTTGGGAATGGGAATGGAGCTTTTAAAAAAGAATCTAATTGGGGAATCCTGTTACTAAACACTTATCTTTCGAGGAGCCAACTAAAAAAATTTGGGAATGGGAATGGAGCTTTTAAAAAAGAATCTAATTGGGGAATCCTGTTACTAAACACTTATCTTTCGAGGAATGAATTAGAGGCAGACATTTAGAGATTGTTATTAGTACATTTTTGATATTTTTTCACAGTTTTCTTTTCTCAAAGTGAGGGAGAGGGTAATAATGGCGATGATTCATCGAAGGATTCCATCCAAAAATGAACGCAATTTCTGGTGAATGAAAAGTTGAAAAATTTGAATATGTCATTATAAGGTCATGTTACGTAGGGGAAGATTTGTGCTGTTTTCTTGCTGATCTCATCGACATAAGTACCTACTTTTAATATTTACTTTCAAGAGTAAGTCGTGCTCTTCTTGGATATCTGGGATTAGATGTTAACACCCATTTCATTTCACTCTAGTCATGTTTACACAAGTCTAAAAAGCGAGCTGGGAAAAAACGTACGTAACAGAGATTAGTGCAGTTTGCATATGATTATTCTTACTTAACGAAGTGTACGAATGATATAGGCAAGGTGTGAGAGCAGTTATCATCATTTATCCACTACAAGAATTTTATTGAGTCAGGATTTTTTGGGGGGAGAGTCATCGATAAAAAAGTAACCTAAAATTTAGCTATGCCTAACCTATAATCATTTTTTATTAAAAGTAGATACGCTCTTGGCTTCGGCTTACTATACAGAAAGATATGCTGTTTCGCTTCAAACTGGCATAGGTATATATATTCCTGTACAAATTTTTGCTGATGTAAAAAGTGTAAAGTCTCTTTTCGCAGTTCCTAACCAGATATAACCGCAAAATTCGTAAGTAGGTATGCGCTATTGCCATTCTTGGATTTCATGTTTTTCTCAATGACTGTGTGTGTGAGGTGAGCAATGAATGGATAATATTTTCGCTGTATTAATGTCTTTTTAGTACGTGCCGTAAATGTATTTGGTTTTCTGTTACATTGTCGCAGATATCCAAAACGTATCTTCTTCATTCATGCCAAATTAATTACAGTTTGCCATACGAGAAGAGAAGGAATGCACAAAAACCTTTAGCCTGTTGGGCACACGACGGAGCAGAAAAACGAGCAACCACGCAAGTGCAAAAGTATACACATTTTTTGCAGCAAAAAAAAGAAGGATCATGAAAAAAAAAATTTCAAGAAAGTTAGCTCACGCTGATTATAAGTATTAGCATTATTTAAGTTGCAAGCTATTGCTGAATGAATCTTGAGAATGAATGAAAATACCTGAGTCCCCAGAGCGCCTACTCTCTCTCATTCACTCAGAAACACATGCCAAAAAAGTTGTCCATGCTGGGGATACACTTTTTTTATGCTAAATTACACGATCCCATAAAAATTACTGCTGACGGTATTACCACATACCCCACAGCTACTAGTGCAACTCCTCTGATCTGATCACTTTTGCTTGGAGCAATAAATAAGCTAATATTTTATATCAACTCGTTTAATGTCGATATCTGATATATTCTATCTTCTATAGAGGGCCGTAATCACAATCATTATTTCCATCATCAGTTTGAAGTTAAGCTGTCTTCTCAGCATTACTTAATAAAAATCATGTTTGATCAGTAAATCAGCACTAAAAAGTGTTTATGGTAAGTAAACACGTTTGCATTTGATCAATCAAAGTCCAAACAGCGCTCATTCGAGAGAGAAAAACCGACATAATATTGTGTAAATGAATGCACCTCAACAAAAATTTTTTTTTGCTTTGATTGCGAGCATCACACATATCCTCCTACCAAAAAAGTAATGATTGCAGGGATGAACTTTTAGGAATAATAGAAAAACACCTGCTCAGATGAGCACAAACGTACAAAAGAGCACACTCCTTTTATTTTTCTCTGCTGGTCCATTCAATGATGCATCATAAGTAGTATAACCTTTACATCAACCGTATAAATCAAAACAACAATGATAATACTGTGGCTAAAAGTAAACCTTTTGAGGAGATCCTCTCCCTCTCTCTCTCTCCCTCTCCGTCTTGAAAAGATCCATAATCATTCATCACTCGAGGATATTATGGAAAAAAGAGATGACGACGATGGGCACAAGGCACAGACACAAAAATCTTTTATTCCTTTTGTGGATGATGAGAACATAATCGTCCTCTTGCTCAGTTGTTACTGCATAATAGAAAAGCAAAGTAAAATGTAACAACAATGCAATAAGTGTTGTATGACATCTTCCTTCCATTCTAGACGAAGATTGAAATGGACTTCACTACTACTAAGTGACCTGTTCACTTTTTTCTTTCTTCATTCTCTCCACGCTGAACAAAGAGCAAAGCTCTTCATCTTCTTAGCTGGTGTGTGTGCATTGTTGGTGGATCAATAATGGACTTTTTTTTCATCTACAGTTGCAGTGAAGCATTTTATTTGTGCTTTTATAGTGGAAGCTTTTAATCTTCTGACGAGAAGTTGCCATCCTGTCTACCAAAGCCTCCCGTTTACTTTCAAAAGGTGAAAACTGGTGACGCTGTTCGGTGTTCTACACAGTAAAAGTTTGGTACAATAAAAACTTACAAGTTTCTTATTTTCTGTATAATAATGTGTAATATCTTATAACATTTTCTAGTTGAAAATTCCAACTTTGAAAGTTTCAACTGACATTTGCAAAGCCTACTATAAAATGAAGAATAGGCTTCGATTTCGCCAAGCATCATTACCTCTCAAAATCGTATCGATTTCACTCACCTGACTGTTTTCCGGTCTCACCAAAAACTTTTTTTTCACTGCCATGTATCAACGTTACCGAGCCGGATGAAGTAATACTCTTTCCAAGAGATGGAAGATGAACCTGAAGTGAAGGTGCACATTGCCCCAAAAGTATTAATTTGATTGGAGATGTCTGTTTCATTCTCAATTGTACACTTACAGGCTGCATTCCAGTGGAAAGTGATGACATTTTGGATTGTGCTTTGTGCTGTATCAGTTCTCAGGAGCAGTTTCGATTTCCAATTTCGTTTAATTAATGTGCTGTAATGCTCTGCGCTTCCCGACAAAGCCCGTATGAACTTCTGGGGCAGGTGTGGATTGTGACATTCAGTGGAAATAAAACGCTTCCCTTTTAAGTTGGCTTCATCAGCGAAACACTTCAAGGGAAAAAATCGGGAAAAGGCAACGGTTACATTTTTTTGCTGTTATTAACTTATGCACTTGATAGTTATCCACGATCTCCTGCCGTAGTTGGATAAACGTTATAAAAGTTATCAAGCTTGGATATGTCCCTTCCCAAAAAACTATTATAAACACTTTAACAGAGTGCAAGTAGGCATACCTGCTGGTTTTAGCTCGAGAGAGATTACGAGTTTACTCCTAAATACACTTTAATTAATAATGTAGTACGTACGTAAAGGAAGTGATAAAGAAAGTGGCCGATCATAGCTCGGTAATGCACTGTACTAGCGTTTTCGTGCAAAAGGTACATGAAGTGTTCTTGAAAATACATTATAGTGGTTAATATGCATAGCGGAACCGTTCACGCACCCAATATATGGACCAGGCTTTCTCGACTCTAATTGTAAGAAGTGCCATTCATTCCTTTAAACTAGGAATGGGTAGTGTGGGCCCAGGTGAATGCAATATCAGGATTATATGAACTGCGGTTCACCTGCCGTACAGCACGTAGTAGCTCACTTGAACACCGGCTAAGAATAGAATCTTTGAAGTTCGGAGAAGCAAAATCATAAAATAGCACGGAACACTATAATACTGATTAGTGTGCATAAAGGCCTAAATTCGAAAAAAAATTAATTGCAATTAAATAACAGAGATTAGGTAAATCTAAACCCTTTCATGATACGTTCATGATGACTTTCCTGATACTGCTTAATTTTTTTCAAAAGTTGGCGAATAAACTAATTAAGTAATTATTTGCAATTAACTATCATAGTCATACTAATGTGCGGTATTATTTAGAGACATGCCGAAATTAATTTTGTCTAATTTTTTTGGGGACAGGTAAATTGGAGTAAAAATGTGTCCAATTTTGGCCTCTCTGCAACAATGCTATTGCTCTGCGTGCCGAACTGCATCCGAGTCGTAAAGTAATAGGGATGAATATTACAATATATTAGGACTAATTGCAATTAAAAGGAGCCAAGCAAAAGTAGAAGGTGCATACTATATAGCGATAGTGAGCTGCTCGGTGTTTGAGTACGTGAAATCCAGGTGTGCTTACCGGTCCATAGTGGAGTGGAGGAATCAACAGGTAGGTCCGTCCACCCACCTGAGGTGCAGTGTGCTACGGGGCATGCGTAGTAGGGTTTCCTGTGCAATGCAATCACCTCGTCCCGCTCGCCGGTCTGCCCATGTATTTTGGTAGTGTGTACGCGCTAGAGACGTGAAAGCCTGCACCTGCACATGTAAAGGCATAATCCCACTCTGTCCATATAGTCCACAATAAATTACCTTGACTGCACACCTCGCATACCTATAAAGTACCTAGTGTTTAGCAGAGTCAACAAAGTGACCTGTTTCGTTGTTGGCACTGTTGGCAGTCGTGAACATTGGTACGTGCAGAGTGGATCTATGTTTGAGTGGATCTATCGCATCGTTTTTCCTGTTTGGGACCATTTTTCTAATAAATATAATCAGTGTGAGAATGCGTTGTGCGTGGTTGTGCCACTTCCGTATTTGCCCTGTTCCACACAACACGCAACGGAAAATGGGTTCCAGTATAGATAGCAGAGGCAGACTAAATTCCTGCCACAGTAGTTCCATTTACCTGTTTATCTCGCTGATAATCTTAGACCTGAGTGACTTTAATAGTTGTATTCTAATTAGCTCCAGTAGTGATAATTATTATGCCAGTGGTAGTAGTATTGTAGATGTGGATAGCGTTGTATCGACACTTAGCGGGAGATTGAATGATCTTCAATTCTCAGGTGAAGACAATGATAATAATGATGGTGGTGAGGAGAGCATCGAAATATCCCGTACGACAATAGAGCCTGAATCGCTGAAACGGCTCGAGTCGAAGTTTCTCCATTTGTTTGGGATGACGAAAAGACCTCAGCAACGGACTGAAAAGAAAAAAATCCCTAAATACCTTCTTGATCTTTATCGAAAGCAGACTGGGATGGAGTTGCCCACTACAAATCTCAATTTACCTGGAAGACATACGCGCACAGCGAACACTGTGCGTACATTTTATCACGAGCCCGGCAACTCCGACTCCCTGAACCATATCAAGTTCAATTTGGGCTCGATCCCGTCAATGGAAGCGGTAACTGGAGCGGAGCTCCGGGTGCGATTCACAATTACCGTGAGATCGGACCCCAGTGCAGTGGTGAATAGTGAGCCAGTTCTTGGGAGAGAAAGTAATAGTGCTGTGGAGGAGGAAAATGAGAGGGGCGAGCAGACGGGGCTGAAAGCTGTGCGAATTTTAGTGCACGACGTAGTGAAGCCAGCGACAAGCCCAAAGTCTAAAAAACCCAAGGAGACTCATATACTGGAGCCTATCAGCTATCCGATTGACAGCAAAACTGTTCTTCTGAGTAAAAGGCGGAATGGGACCTCTTCATTCTGGCTGACATTTGACGTCTTCCCTGCGGTAGCCAGGTGGATGAGCAATCAGAAGAACCATGGACTAGTTCTTGAGATACTTGGAGTGACTAATGAGGGGCACATCGTGCCTCAGGAGACTGTCGTTCAGAGGCATGATCTGCGAGTGAAAAGAGATGTTGATGAGGGGAATGAGAGAAGTGTGAGTAGAAGTAGTCCTGCGAGTGATGGCAAAAGCCGTAACAGTATTATTACCACTGAGTCATCATCCTCGTCGTCGTCGGCACTAGGATCATCATCAAAAAGTACGCAGGATTCCGGTGAATCTTTATCTTCGTCTACGGTAAAGACGCCAGCATCGTCTTCGTCGGCGGTGGTGTCCTCTTCGCCGTCGCCAACGGAAGTGGGGGTGGCCTTTGACGACGGCTTCATCAGGCCAAATGAGTAAGTGCACCTATTTCAATTCCCTTTTTTTTCTTCCCTCATTCATTCATCTTTTTTTTTGTTTCACTACCATCAAACCATTCTCCGACCACCTCCTATCCGCCACGTTATTTATGTCGAGTCAAAGTGCCACCAACATTGCACAACTGCGAAAGCTCCAGAGTTGAGCTAAACATACCTGACTTTTTATTTTCTACCTTTCTCAAGTACACAGTCCACCGCAACATTTATGATCAAGTGCACTACTCACAGCAAATTATCCAGTTGCGGCGTCCTTTATAAGTACATCTTGTAGAAAATAGGTTGAGTTTTTACCTCTCAGACTTCCATCCTCAATATCATTTTCGTGTGTTCTCCCCGCACACAAATTAGATGTCGGATATCTTTTTCTCATCTTTTTCCTATGTACCTCTCTCACTGTTTTTGTGCGGGTGAAATTTTTTTTTCTTCATCTTTTTTAACGCATTATTATTATCACTATTATTATTATGTAAGATCTGCATTCAACTAATTTTTTTTTCTTCACATCTTTTCTGCTTCTTCGTTAATGAAAGGGTTTCTCATGAAGTTGTCGTCGCATTTCGTTTGTTTCGTTTTTCTGGGCAAACTAAACCAAAAAAAAATCTCATTTTCTCCTCTAATTCCCACGCAACTTGTACCATCCTAGATTCTTTCTACCCTTCTTCATTTTTTTGATACACTTTTTCCTCGTCATCTCTTCTCTCTCTCTGGCTTTTAAATATTTTTTGTGTACTTTTTTTTATGCTTTCCTACCTCCAATAAAAATATGATTCATTAAGTGAGTTCTAGATTGTGTGCGGTGGTTTCTGCGGTGCGGCATATGTTAAAGTAAAAAAAAGGATTGCATAATTTTTTCTCATACTTTTTCGGTGTTCCTTTTACTATTTCTAAAAAAATTGCGTCATCATCCTCCAGATAATTTTCATTGTAATCAGCTTATATGATATGCATGAATGGAGGTAGATTTCATTCACGTAAAAAAAGCATTCTATCCCGTTCCAACTTTTTTTTTAGTTTGTTAATCACACCGTTTCATGAGATTTTTCACTAGCTTACATAATGTAGACCACAAGGCACGTTATAAATCCGGTATCATCACTTCCTTTCACTGTAGGTAGCTTTGTATGTTTCGTCGGCGTATAAAAAAGTGTTGACACAAGCAAAAAGAAATGATTTAATGCAATGACTGCTCCTATTCTTTCCACCAAGTGGAATTTTTTTTTGTTAATCACGCTTTGTTTGTGCTTCCTCCACTCCTCCACCACCATCCACCGGTTCTCCAGCTTTCCCGAGTTTGGAGTTGCCGAGGATTTTATTCTCATCTTCATCTTTTGCTACCCCTTTTGTGAATATTTCCTACAGGTTTTTAATAAGTTAACTATTATTTTTATTAATAATGAGGATGCTGCTGATGGAGATGGAGGAACATGTTGTTTTCCCTTTTTTAAATCGAATTTTTAGAAAAATCTTTGTTCAAAAAAAACTTTCAGTTTTCTCTGCTACTGATCAGCATGAATGACGGTGATGATAATGCTGTTATTTGATTAGACTATATGAAGATTTTTTTTTTTAAAAAAAAAGAGAAACCTTATGGGAATTAGGGAAGAACAGGTTACTCACCACTAGAACACCACCAGAAAAAAAACTAAATATCTTCTTCTAAGATTTTTTTACTAGGGAAAAAGGAGCGATGATAGCACAAATTAATGGAAAAGTGTTGAGCAGATTCCTGTGAAATTATACGAGTCATGATCACGCATCATCATAAACTTTCAAGAGAATAACAATAAAAAAAAGTTGTTGCTTGTTCGATTCCCTTTTGATACACTATCAGAAAAATCCTTATCCAACATCTTCACCCGAGAAAAGAGAATAAAGAGGGATCCATATCCCATCTCGCTCTCTCTCTCCGCTTTCATTTTATATGCATGCATCTGTTGTGGACAGATCGTATTAAAATAACGCTTCATTTATTTATTAAGTCCGAGCAAAAGATCTTGTACGGATCCTTATTTTAGAAAAAAAAGTGGCCTATGTGTGATATTTTTTTCTCATGGAGGAATTTGATAATTTAGTAGCCAATTCAACTTTGTTATGATGATTATGGTGTGTGGTGGTGGTGGAAGGATCATCTTTATGGTGTTCATCATCAACATGATCTTGTACGTTGTTGTTGATGTGATGATGCCATATCATCATCAACTCTTTTCTCAGCGACCGGAGAGAGAGAGAGAGAAGAAGAAGGAAAAAAAGGGATTTTTCTTGATTATGGGTATCCACTTAATAATAATGTTGATAATGATGATGCAATCTATATAACTTTTATCATCTTTTTTTAATGATAAAGTTCCAGTTCCAGCGTTTTTTTTTTCAAATTTCAATGTTCTTTTTAGAACGAAAAAATAAAAATAGGGAGGTGGAGTACAAATAATGTACGATATGTAATATCGCGTTTGGAAAAAAAGGGGAAAAAATTCTTTTTCAGATACCAGCCATTTTTTTGATACTCCAACTCGTTTGATGGAAGTATTTTGTCTTCCTCTCTGTGTACCTTGAATATTTGGTAGTGATTTGTTGTTTTTTTTAAGAAAAAGAAAAAAAGGACTACCATAAAAATATTGTTGTGATGTTTTGATATGAATCGTGTGAAAAGCAAGGGAAAGGATTTTCGATATGTATATAAATATAAAAAATGCTGAGATATGGGAGCATTTTTATTACGTGCATAAATGCTATATAGAGATGTTTGGACGTTGAACACTTGGTTTGGATCAGAAGGTATCGCTTTTTTTGTTGATGTCAGAACCAGTACTGGCATAAAAAAAATCCTCTGTGGTGATTATCTGATGATGGCCATTATGTCTAGCAACCACATCAGACAAACTGATTCCATTCCGTCTCACTTTTTTCACCTTGAGTTGGTATAAAAGCTTGAAAATTAGCCGAATACTTTCATAAAAATATATTTACATGGATTTCTACATACATAAAATGCAGAGGTACTCAGATAATATAAGAAAACGGGTAGAGTAAAATAAAGCAATAAAAAATGAATATGCTCTGGGTAGAAGAAGGGGAAAAATCATAGCTAGAGAGTGTGTGTGCCATGCATATTTTGTTTCCATTTTTCATGGTAGAATTTTAAAGGAGTTTTTATTGAGACATATTAGATTTTTATGGGATTAGCAGTAATAATTATTGTTTGGATGACAAGAACCTGTGATATTAACACCAGGCAGGGGAGAGTTTCAGCTAAATCAGTAAAAACCCCACAAAAAGTCTGGCGAAGAAGGAGTTGCTAGCGATATAGGTATATTATAGGGAGCTGTGTTTTCCCTTAAATAAAAGTTCGGAATGGGTGGTTTGAAATTGAATGGCGAAAACATGTGTTTTAATGTGTAAAGTTTGACCACATACCGACAAAAAACAGCGATGGTCTTGGTGTTAACAGCATCACAAGCAGAAGTTTCTTTTTTTAAGTAGATCACACCACAAAGAGGGAAAAATGTTAGCTATTAAGTAAATAGGAGTAGCGACCGACACAAAAAAAAGTTGGAATAACCTGCCTACTTTGTACCTGATTTACTAATTTTTTTTTTCGACATTTCCTTCCTCAAATAGTGAGAATTTCTCCCTAGACAGAGGTGCAACAGCTCCACTCTGGGTCTTCTTGTTTATACACTAAGCAGTACATTAACAGCAACAAAAACAAATTATATGCATGTGGTAAAGAAGTAGCTGTTATGGGGAAACAAAGAGTAGGGAAAAAGGGAAGGATCCGATTTTCGTTTCAGATTTACCGACACCTAACAGTCCAGTAGGGGAAGGGAGAAGCTCTAGCATTAGGAAATGGAATGATATTTTCCGAGAAAAAAAAAGAAATGCATAAAAACTCGGAATTCTTATGGTTATGACTTACTTTGTATTTGTGTGCTTATTTTTTTTGTTAGCTTAAACCAAGAGAAAACAGAGGAGCACAGTGCAATAAATATTATGAAGAAAATGTAAAAAAAAGAGCATAAAGAAATAAAGCGGGGGCACTGGGGAATAGGGATCAGCTAAAAAAGAAAGGTTCCTTTTTTTACCTGCCTTGTTTATTTCAGTGATCTGCTATAGTAAAAATGCACATATATTTTTTTTGTTTGTTTCTCCTCCCGAGTCCAGATCCAGATTATGTACGTGTGCTGAGAAAGGGGCAGACGTGACAAAGTGCACTCGCCTTTTTTATTCCCTTTTTGTTCTGTTTAATAGAGTTGCAAGTCCAAGCCTAAGTGTGAGCCTTGACTTCTCTGTATTAGCATTCATATTTAGACACTTTGCGTCCTACTCCTTAAAGGTATCTAGGTGAGCACGTAGCGTGCACCTGACTCTCTAAAAGGATTTTGTATTTTTGAATTGGCTGTGAATATAAAATTGGAAGGAATTTTAAGACTATTTAGAAAATGGAGGTGAGAGAATGAGAGCGCTCTTGATAAATGTCACGTTCGCACTCAAGCCATATATACATATATATTGATTTGAAAATAGCTATTAATTTTTGAGAGTGCAGATGCATCTGCAGTTGAAAAAAAAGGCTATTCAACTTTTCAAGATTTTTCAAACTATTTTTACTCTAGAAAAGTTAGGGAAAAAGTATTGCAAAACTGAAATTAAGTTTCTGCCTCTGATTGTAAATCCACTTTGCGCAGAAGTATAGTGAATGATGGTGAAGAAGATTTAGATTTCCCTTTAAGAAATTTTCATGTAGTAAATTGGAATTGGAAAAAAAGGGAAAATTGTTGATACGTTTTCCTCTCGGTAGAAAATGCATGTGAGCAGATTCTAAGAACTAAATTATCAACTTCACCTTTGTGATATTCGGCAGTGGAGATTTGAGGATATTTCTAAAATGATATTTCATGAACATGATGATTGTTGGTTGTTTTTGCTGGGAATGAAAAATGCACGATATGATGAAATGATACTTTGTACACTGGTCGGTTATATGTAGATCTTGTCATGTCATTACATGCATTAAGTTGTAAGAATGCAAGTTGTGATTAAACTTTTCCGTCCCGAAATGTAGAAAATTATAGTGACTGTCTTTTTTCCTCTCTTCTCCTTCTCTTCTCTCTTTCTAAAATTCCATTCTTCCTGTGTGCGCTGCATTGTACGCTCTCATGCAAGCTGCATCCATCTTCATCTGCGATGATGAGAGATGTGAAGGCATTTTTCTTTTCGGATAAGTACATAGACAAAAAGTGAGGGAGAGAGAGAGAGGGAGATGATATTTTTTTTCTCGTAATTACACGGAGAAAACCACATTTTCATCTAAATTGTACGGAGGATCATCAAGAGAGAAAAGATTTTTTTTTCTGTGTATTTCTCCTCTTTGGAGAATATTTGTGTAACTGTTGAAAAGTCTCGTATTGTTTATGATAATATATAATATATGACGATGGCAATCATTGCATTGTTACCTGCCTCTCCTCATCCAACTAGAATTTATTTAGGAGAAAAAAAAAGAATTTTGTACTTTGTCATTATGTTCGGCTGGAAAATTATGGCTTTTGAAAACGTGAAATTTTCTAGTTGATATTTCAATGGTGAACTATTGTATCAAGGAGAGGGTTTTAGTGTACTTGTGTATAAACATGAAATTATTATAAAGCATGTCGTGTGCAATTACGAGAGAAAAAATATTTTCTCTGTGTTGGGTCTTCTTCTCCTTCTGCTTTTCCACTCTCAATAATTTTATTTTTCTTCTCTGCAGCTGCCACTTATGACGAATTCATGTCAGAATAGGACAGAAAATATTATGCTTTTTCTTGCATGACAAACTAAACGGGGAGAGAGGGCACCTTGGAGCATTGCACTTACAGACTATCCAGTAATTTCACGCTTTAATGTCATTTTGACATGTTTGCAATCATTCAATCATTGTGTGCTGATGATGTGAGAGGATTGTGAAACGAGTAGAGATGATTACAGACTTTAATATTTAACCAGTAATTTCACGCTTTAATGTCATTTTGACATGTTTGCAATCATTCAATCATTGTGTGCTGATGATGTGAGAGGATTGTGAAACGAGTAGAGATGATTACAGACTTTAACATTTAAAAAATTATGTCATGCATGCAATGTCAACCAAAACGTCTGCTCTGCAAAAACTCACAGACACCGCGCGCTACACATATATTTATGCAGTATTTCGTTTCGCTGAGGGAAAATTGCAATTTCACTTTGACTCGACATCATCGCGTAACGTGGCGTTTGTTATAGGAATGGAGAGAGATGCAAAATGCTAGGGACGCGCTATAGTGCTCTAGCTGCGTAAACGAGGGCAAATTCGTTTTTGTCAAANCGTAAACGAGGGCAAATTCGTTTTTGTCAAATGTCAATCTTCATCTGTAGTAACAGACATAAATTGAGTGTAATTTTGTGTGTCACTGTAGGATGGAGTCGAGAGAGAAAAGGGACGCTTCCTCTTCAATTGTCCTCTTTACATACTCTGATGACGGGCGTAATCCTATGAAGCAGAGGGATGCGAAAACCCTTTCCAGACATTACAGATCAGCCCAGGCTCAGAAGAGAATAAGTATTACTACTATATTCTGCTTTTGCAAGAAAACCGTAAAATGAGTTTTTCGCTGAAAAGGAAGCAAAAAAATTTGCTGTGCGAAACATGACAGAATTTGAGTTTTCTCATCTCATAATATTTTTGTTTTTGTCTGATTTTTGCAGGCTATGCAGCCTTCTACTGTGCCGGTGAATGCCCCTTCCCAATGGCTGAGCATCTGAACGCCACAAATCACGCAGTGATCCAAGCCCTGATGCACTCGATGAATCCGGGGCTTGTTCCCGCGCCGTGTTGCGTGCCAACTAAGTACTCAAGTCTCAGTTTGCTCTACTCCGACAGTTCGGACAAAATGGTCCTTAAAAATTATAATGAAATGGTAGTAGACAGCTGTGGCTGTAGTTAGTCAATCATTCTTCTCAAGAATCTGTCCTTCTTTCTTTCCAATTTCTACTATCCGATGGTGAATGTCATCTCAAAATAATTATCCGCTCGGAGTACTTTCGGATGTTTTCCTTTAGCTCTTAAACTTTAAAAAAATCGGTGGCACAACTACAAAATGACTCTGGAAAGAGCTTAAGAAAAGAAAGCGAATCACACTAAACGAGTAGTTTTAATGGGCAAGACCACCGACGCTCCCAGAGGGAATGCACGTTTTTTCATAAGAAAAAACATGATGCTCCCTCCCGGGCGGAAGTCATTCTGGAACGGAAGATACCCGAGTTCATATATTTTAATATAAATATATTTGCAAGAAAAAAGAGAAATATGGATATGACAGTTTTGTTAACTTGCGTAAGTATTTTACTTTCAATATTTTTATTCTGTGTGCTGGTCCTTTGTCAAACCTAAGTAAATATAAATATATATATTTGTATTAAATATGCCATATAATGTTATTATTGTGTACATGTCAGTTATTAGAGTATGTCCATTTACACTCGCAAAAGAAGTAGAAGGTTGTTGAATAGTTTTTAGTCCAGTGTGGAAAATACTGAAAAAAGAGAGTTATGATAGGAGAATGTAATTTTGTTCTGTTACATATCAAGAGTACCTTAAAAAATATATCACTAAGCCCATCATCATCTTATATACAAAAGTGTACATATTTTAGTATTCAGACACCCTTAAAAGAGCTAAATAATGAGGAAAAAAGTTGCATGTACAGCAGAAAAAAATGCAAAAAAAGAAACGAGTATGCTGTAGAAAAATTACTTACATGAGATGCAAAAGTCATGAAAAAGATGTATTTACTTTTGTATTTACCTGTTTTAATTTGTACATTTTGTTCATGTCAAATAGCTATATATTTTAACCTTCATATGTAGGAACGTACTTACAACACAGCAGATAGGTATAATTATACAATATAATTGATTCGCCATTACCGAATTATATTTTAGAAGTATATAATTTGTAGAGTATTTAGATAATTTAACTTGTAGGGAAAAAAATTTTCTTTTTAAGAAAAAAAATAAAGACAAGCTGTAAAGAGGCTATGAATAAAAGTATAGTTCACCTACACATCCTTTGTTTTTGATAATACATGCGATGAGATGATGGTAGCATAATGATGTAATATGCTGGAATTGTGATATTTTTTGCAATGTGTTGGCTTGTTTGTACCATTTCAATAGTTTGCTGCAGAGCAATTTTTTCCGAAATTCTGCAACATAATTTGTAATTCGATAGACATGCAACAAAAAAAACTGACGATGCAGTTGTCACAATGCATTTTTCTTTAAAACAAGTTGTGTGTAAATGAAGGAGGCTTGCTTGTAAATTACGTCAAACCTTGTATGAGAATAATGTAAATAGTAGTATGTAAGGCCAGTTTTTTAAAAATACGATATCCGTACACCAGTATAAAATATTATATAATTAAGTTATACCTAATATAAAATAAATCATTTATTGACATTTTGAAATTTTCAGATTGAGATTTTTGCCAAATTATTTATTTTTTAGCATTGACGAAAACACCAACTGCATTTATTTCACAGCGCGTTCACCGTACATCACACTATCCATAGAAAATTACATCCTTGCACTAGCTCTGACGAGGCTGGAATGGGACATGTCTTGCATTAGTAGAATTGGCATCAAATGGCACTATAAAAAATAATTGTAATTGTTGCTGGCATAGCATGTACTAGAAAGAGAGCAAGCTAAAAAAAGTTACACAAAGTGCAAAAGTGAGAACATGTTGTAAAAAAATACTCGACATGCGGGCATTATGCATTACGTACGACTACGTGCAGAAAGGTGAAAACACGAGAGGGAAATTAAAGCTGAATGCAATAAGATGCAAGTACATAAAATTAAACATTTTTGTTGGAAAAGCTTACGAATTTTTTCATGCCTAGTTTGCTATCGCATCATCACACGCATCTTGAGCAGACCCTACCGCAGGGGCTTTTGATATGTCACAACATTAAGAACACTTTCCTTCTTAGCATTGAATTCAAGTGGTCATGCATGAATTCACCTCATTTCAAGCCTCAATTAGACAACGACAACGGGTAGCAGCCCATCGCCAGCATCTTTTCTGTAATACTTTTGTATAATTATTTTTCCTTCTTCGAATCCCAGTCTTCTTGTGGATATTAGCGCTGCCCATAGCTGAAATATATATAATCGTGCGATGACATATTAAAATTTACCAGAACCAACATTTATTTCCTCGTAGCTGACATTCACTGTGAAAAAAAAAATTGTGAGACGGTGACGGTGACGGTGCCTCTGTTTGGCCGTGCACTATGGAGCAACGTGGGAATCGGAAGGTCTTATAAGAAATGAAATATTATTGGAGGGTTGGGGAGTTTGGTTGCACGCTCATCATGATTTTATGACTTTTTCGAGTGTATTATAATGTCATTGGCGTATAAAAGCATTCCATTCCACTGTGAGATAATATGTCACCATAAATGAGTAGGTATATTACACAAAAAGGTGGGAGTGAGTGGAAGATGTTGGAGTTTTAGAAGAATTGCATCGCACTGCTGCTGCTCTAATAAGTTTTTGGGGAGAGGTAGGCACTAGGCAGCAGAAGACGAGCTGAGTCCTTAAATAATTTCAAGGGAAACGCATCAGCGTCAAACACGGATCGTATTAGATAAGGAAAAAAGAAGGCCCGAAAGACAGGAGCAATAATAGCGTAATATAGTTTACAAGTGGGAATAGACTCTGGGAAATAGACATCCACGACGATTTGTTGTGCTTACGTGCAGCTAACCATTTAGGATTTTATATGCTCTTGAAAAGCTTTATGATGTCACTGTGAAATTGCATGGGATGCATACAAAACACATCTACCAGAGAGCGGAATGAACTCTCTTGAGGAAGATTTTTTTTT
>JAHZND010002086.1:0-22171 GCA_027744115.1 Acrocyrtus sp. NNG-2020
ATTTTTTTATTTGTGGGATGTGCTTTATAAAATGTTTGAACATCTTCAATTGAGCAATATAATAAATACTGCAGGTGTAATTCCCCAGACATGTCTATTCTGCAGTATTAATTAGTATATTTCTCTGCATAGGGACATACAATATCCAATTGAACATTTAAAACATTCAATTAGTCCAACATACAAATGTTGGCGACGCCCTGCGTAATACCGACTGTAACTATATGCCTCATTTATTATGATATGCTGCACAAGGTGGTTTGTAGTTCGTACCAAATCGCAATCGCTTCTTTTCGATGTGTCAATTTCGAGGCTGAGCTCGTAAAATGACAGTAATTTCTCCGCAGATTTTTTGTCATAATGATAATAGTATTATTACGCATGTTGAATGTTATTCTTCATAGTGACCAGAAGGTTTTATTGGTGTTTGAAAGTTTAGTAGGGTATAATTTGGATTTATTCCTTCTTTAGCAGTGCGACCTCTTGTAATGACATGAGTTTTTTTCTGTCGTAAATGAGCTTAACCTCGCTGCACAGGCTGGCTATTGCTTTTTTAAACGAAGCGAAAAATGGCTGAACTGGTTTCCACGAAGTTTACTAATGCAGGTTGAATATTCTTGTGCTCCATTATTGTGCTTGTGCTCGACTACTGTTGCACAATCCAAAATATGCAATAAACGTCAAAGAAAAAATTATTTGCAGCAATGCAACCCTGTAGCTACACGTAAACGTGGAACCTACTTGATTCCAAAGTACTAAATCGTATTGCAGGTACTCAATGTGAAGTTTCAATTTTTTCGCGACAGAGCCTAACGTAACAAATAAATTCAGATTTGTTTTCTGTTGACTGTGTCGCACTTGAATAAAAAGCGAATATCGTTAGCTATTTACCTACTGCCTGCTGTATCCTTCTGCTCACTTACTTTGCTCAAATGTCATACAAATAAATAAACTATGTAGCTTTTTATAACTTGAATCCTTTGGCATAAAAATACACTTGACATAATCCATAATTCTGTTGAAAATTACTCTCAATGCCTGTCAATCGTACTCTACGTTCATGTATTTTATACCTGCTACACGCCTCAAGGCTAATTGTCAACTTGAAGTCAGGCCTGATGCTAATAATTTTCCAACTGAAAATTTCCTGACAATACTCAAGTGATAACACATAGGGCGGTTCTAGGAACATATATTTGCTAAGAATTTCATGAAAACAAGATCGCAGCATCCGGCCGGCATGTATGCAAACGCTATAATAATCTCATTCTCTTCACAGACAAGCACAAGACAACAGAATCTGCAAATATAAGTAATAAAATTGCCAATTGTTGATACTATTTACAGCCCGTGGATACTAAAAACAAAACAAGTAGGTAGGCTTTTATCTGATAAAAAGGCAACTCACTTTCAATTCACTCTCCTCGATTCATTTTACTACATGCCGAAGTAGAATAAATACAATACAACATGGATATATTTACAGCCTGTGGATGCTAAAAACAAAACAAGTAGGTAGGCTTTTATCTGATAAAAAGGCAACTCACTTTCAATTCACTCTCCTCGATTCATTTTACTACATGCCGAAGTAGAATACCTAATACAATACAACATGGATATATTTTCTTGAATTACCATCAGTGACGATGATGAAGGGACTTTTGCTATTTAAATTGCAAAAGGAGGGAGCATCGAAGCCATCAACATAGTAAAATTTTCCCATGGTGGATCATAATATAATAAATCCTCCAAGACAATTCTATCATTAACAACATTTGTAACGTTAACTTTTGTTTTTCATGTAGAGTGTGGGGGAGGAGGATGAGTAAGTTTTACTTTTGCTTGCTTGGGATAGCTTATCATATTTCATTTGAAATGTCACTTTTCGCAAGGAAACTGAATGAGTGCAGTGTGTACAATGCAGCTTGCATGCAGATTGAGCTAAATATGAGAAATAATTTCATAAATTTCCCAGCACTTTTATGAAGCACATGGGCAGTGCTTATCTCTGAGCAAGCAAACCCACGTTTCTACGCTGCACAAGTCTACTAAACTTTCCTACTAAAAAGGCAACATTATAATGATGAGTTTTAGTTTTACCATCATTGATGGTCAAAATCGGTAAAGTACCGCGTGATTTATCCTGCATTATTATTAACTATGTATATACATGCTGCATACTTTGTTCAAGTTTACGTCAAGACATTCTAGATCTAGATATCATAAAAACTCAATAAGTAGGTAACGACTGTGCACTGTGAAGGGAGGAGATGATAACTTCACAGAAATGATTTCTTTGAGTATCGCCCCGTAATTGGTTATGGTTTTTAGTTATATGTATAGCAGTTACAAAAGAGCGTTTCTAGTCATCATTTTCAACAATATCAGAAAAAATAGAAATCCATTTTTTAACAATTTCTGCTCACTTGAAGACACACGAGCTGATTGATGATGAACTCTGAACTGAAAGATAGTGATTGTGCAATGGAAAGTTTTAAGATAAAAAATGTAACATGAGCGGAAAAATAATACTTAATGTACCTATCACGAATCAAATGCCCAACCAACTGAATTTTGATGAGAGTAGTGGGACTAACTTATCATATCATTAAGATTCAATCTCCCAAATCATTGAGCAAATTTGAATTGTTTTTGCTTATTATAAAGAAAGAATTTTTATGTGGAAACAAGGAAAACTTTGAAAGTAAATAGTACACACTACATCATCCTTGCCAGAAATGTGTGCGGTTGATATGTAATTTGCATGTAGAATTTTTTTATCGAGAGAGTTAAATAAGAAAAGATTAAATATTTCTGATATGGGTCACTTTTTATTCCTTTCAAAGAAATGCTGTTGTGAAGTTTATGAAGAAACACATTTGAATTTTCAAGGCTATTGAAAGATTGCGTGTGGAAAATCAATGAGAAGGAAATAATTGCAAGAAAATGTAGAACGGTCCATTTCACCGATGTGCGGACGATGATGGGAGAGCGAAAAAGAGAAGATGGTACACAATACAGTTGGGGGACATTACGTCTGTACTTGTTTCATACATTCCTACAATCCCCGTTCAATAACATCTTCTTTCGTCTCATTATCATTATTGTAAGTATGTTACGCACAAGAAATGCAGGTTGGCCCCTGTCTCATGCCCCTGGCATTTTATTTTGCACTTTTTTGGTTCGCGATTACCCTCAGGTATTAAAAAAAGTCCCGTAGAGTTTTGGCCACTTTACAAACTCCTCATCAACATAACACTGACGAAGAAACGTGATCTAGCAGCTTTTCCTTACAGGATGACGAGACGCGAGAGCATGAAAAAAAATATTCTGAAGATAGGGTCCTGCACAATGAAAGTATTAAAAAAGCATCTTTTAAATGAAAGAAACGGGAAAAATATCTCTACAGGTTTTTAACTACTTATTGCTGCCTAGGATTGTCGCTTGCTGCCGTTGCGTTGCTACACTGTGCAGAAAGATGAATGCACAAAAGAAATGAGGGGATGAGAATACGAGGGTGTGTGTGACGATGTTAATCATAGTAAATAAAAAGAACCGGCTTCAGAAATCGTAATCGTAGTGGACCTTTTTTACTTCAACAATGTCCATTTAATACACAATATTATTCTCTCCCTTTTTTGTAGGTATACATAGGTATGTAGGTATAATATGCACACACTATCAACTATATGCTCTCGAGTGTTTTTTATGTACGATATACGACTGTTGGCTATTCTTGTGAATTCACAATTCGGTACATTAGCATAAGATCGCTTTCAACAATCCGCAGTTACTTTTACATGGATTTGTGTCATTCCTACCTGCCGGATCACTAGGATTACCTTTTCCATTTTTGTAAGCGTTGACTGCAACTAACTGCAAAGCGAAGGCATGTGTAATGTGTGTGTTGTCGATGTGCTTATATTTTAATTTTAGGATGTCGATGACACAACAACTCAAATATTTGTATGAAAAAAAATCACCTTTGTCGCTGCATTCCTTTTCTGCCTTTCACATCCTAAACTATTGGGTTATAGTTGGAGTGCCAGAATATCTTGAAAATTTTTATCCGTCTTCATTTACCATTGAACTTCACCTTTTGCTTTTCGATTAGGCGCATACGCACATTCGAATTATTTAATCAGATTTTCGATTTTGTTTTAAAATCTTTGAAGAATTATTAACTCAGCACTTTAAAACGGATGGTGAACACTATGAACACTAAAATTCAGGGTGATTTTAAATTTCAATCAAAAAGGGCCAATTGCACAAAAGAGGGTATATAATGCTTCTTTTCAGGAAGTAATTTCTCTCAAAACCTTTTCACTCATCTCTTTGCAGCTTCACTCCTACAACTGCTGCATGCGTCAGGCTCCCCTACCACTCTGCACGCTCCACGAATAATGCTAGGATACTGCAGGTACGGTACAGGTAATATTTATCAGCATGAAGCACAACAGCCGTTGCATTGAAACTCCAGCCTACATTTCTTGCTCCTTCCTTTTTCTGCTTACACACCGAAAATTAATGCCTTTTCCTTTGCACGCCAAATTGGAAGGATTCTTTTCATGAAATGATCTTGCAAGAGTATTATTGTTGCACCACAGCAGTACAGATCATGCAGCTATAAGGCAAGCAACGAGAAACGGGAGAACACAATTACCTGCCGCAGAGGAACTCGCGAAGAACCATCTTTCTTCATCCCTCGCTCTGAACTGTATCCTCCACCTAGAACACCTTATCGCTCAGCGTCTTCTTTACCTTTCTGGTTCTCTTAAAAGGAAAGAAAGGGTGCAAAGCGATACACATGCATATATGAAGGGTTTACCACACGGTATATAAATGCTGTTGGGGTTGATCGTCTGCCTACAACCCATCGCATAACTTTACCTGTTGCATTTATTGCGGAGTACCTTGATGATACTGAAAAATGTACATCGTTTGCGCTTCTCCCTTCCCTTTTCCATCTTCAACAATGGTATTCTATACGCCAAAGTAATTCTAATCGTTTGCTTTTGCCACTGTAGAACTATAAGTAGGTTTCTCTGTATGAAATGTTTTGCTCATCTTCAGGAAAATGTTTTGGGACTCGACTGGGATTAGTTTACTGCAAGATTTTATTGCTTACAATGTTATAGGTATGGATAGGCAAAGTCGTTCAATGGCTTCAAAAGTGGAGTTCAAATTCATTCAAACATTAATCAACCGAATGGGTTCTCATACAAATTGGATATTAGGCGGATGCGGAGAGGACATGCAAACGATGACAGAAAGGAGAAAGGTGCAATTCATTATCATTACGTATAAAAAATATTCAAACGGTCCTATGAAGGGATAGCTTGGTAGCTATATCACATCAATCGTTCATTTAAATTGCGACGGACATAAGGACTTTACTCATGACCTAATTATTACAACCAGCTCAACTTTTTCTCCAGTTTAACATTTAACAAAATTAATTTCCCCTACATAATCAAGTTATAACAATATGGGTCCAGGAAAACAACATGCACTTTAATTTGCTACTGACAATCCACCTACGTGTCCAATTCTGGCCCTGGTCATGGATAAACGCTGAAATAGGTGAATTCAAATTGAATCAATTACTCCTTAACAGGAACAAGAAACAAGATTAAACAAGAACATTTTATGAACAACTCCCTCCATTCAAATTTTATTTTTATATTTTGGACATATGGAATATGTCTCTGTTATAAAAATCAAAATCCATCTTATTTTGGTCAAACTGGAATTAACAAAAATATACCTATTTATCACGAAAACTTACAGGAAATAGTCCATACATGATACATATTTAGTGGTTTTAATTTACATGCTTTGATCAGCAACAGAATTGGGTCAAATAAAATATTGATAATTATAATATTTGATTTGAAATCTGATCCTATCAAGTCGACTTAAGGATTCGATTCGATTGTTACAAATTTTGACTGTAAATGTCTAATGTTGAATATCATTTACATTTTGTAATGTTAACTTCAATTCATTGCATAACTAATGCATCTATCTTACAACTGCTGGACTGTCGAGATTTTTGGATGTGAACACATTCTTCGCACCATTGAATAGATAGGCTTTTAAAGTTACATATGTATATAGTAAACACCTATTATATAACATGACACAGGAGGTACAGCCTGCTTTTTAGTTTTTACGACAAAGGTTGTTAAATAGTTTTTTCGTTTTCTTAACATTTTGTTTTTGTTTCAGTTTCAGACTGTTTTCCTGCAGTCAGATGTCAGATTATCTCTATCTGACTCTTCTGTAATTACTAATTGTACTGGCACTACTGTACTGTCTTAGCCTTATAAACCCCACAACTTTATAAGGCATATCTGAATCTGACTTGTCAGATGTGTAATAAATTTAAACTTTATTACCTAATTAAATATCCTTATAAACTTGTGGGGTTTCAAAATTCGTACCCTAATAAAAAGTGAAAAGACAAAATGTCTGCTTGACTAGCTTCAGTATTTTTTAAGGAATAATAGTCATATTCCAATTTGCCCATTCTTTCTAAATTTACAGTACAGGTTGGAAGTCTTAAATCTTTAATAGGCTTTTTTAAGTGCAGATGTAGGCGTACCTTATTACTTAGCCCTAATACGTGAAAAAAAATTTCCTTCTTCGAAAACGACGAATCTGGTTTTGGTACTAATTGTAAGTGTGATTTTCTCGGTTGAGTTGTTGTAGTACTTTTACTTTTATTTCTACCCTTTATAGTTTGAGCTTTTTTATTTATTGAGCATTTCTTCGGGGCTGACTTGGTTGCAGTGGATAGTGATGGTTCATCACCTTTATTTTTTAATCCGGATCCAGATAGTGGTTTTGAACGCTTTTTGGGTACTGCCTGTCCTGGAATGGCCATGAGATCAATTAACTTCGTGTCTGGATGAGCGCTGTCTCTATGATTTCGTAAATCGGACTCAGTTTCCCACAGATAGCTGCACTGTTGACACACTTGCCGCAAAAGGGCACTCAAAACATTCGATGATTCCCCATTTTTAACGCGGTGACCTTTTTTGTTGTACTGAGATGTTTGATTATCCTCGACAGCAATTGTTTTAAGAGATTTTGAACATGAAGGTACGCTATCTAATGACCTTAACTGTGAACCACTGGATAATGTATCATCACCAAGTATTCTGGCTCTCTTTCTCCGAGTTTCATTTGAGCTCACACTTTCTCCCTCTGATTCGTTTCTATTTCGTGATCGCTTTATGGCAGGTCGACTTTCAGACTTCTTAACTGACTTTTTGGACTGCTTTCGTTTTAAAAATCTGCCAACTGCAAAGATATAATTAATAATTTCAATAATTTACAACTAACATTTTCTACTTTTGTAAATATTGAAGAAGTTTACAAAAGCAAAACAACATTCAACTACAAGAACAGTACATACCATTGTAAGTAAATTAAAATTTAAAAATACATACGTCTAAATTCTGTACGGCCTTCAGCCACATTTTCATTGTGAGTCTCAACAGCTTCTGTTGATACGAAATTCGCTAGAAAACCTTTCCGGATGGAGTGGTTTAGGTGAATCTCATAAGTCTCCAATAAATGGTTCACGGTAGGACCACTGTACGGAAGAAATGTAGTGCTACATCGAATGCGTCCGATGTTGGTGTCAGCATTTTTATCTTCAGTCTTATTGTTTCCGGCAAGAGGAGGGGTGATACCGTTGTCATCACCGAGAGTTTGTAAATTACTTGTATTGGCACGGGCATCATTAATGCAACTCCTTTCCTGTTGAGTGCGCTTTTTGGTAACCAAATCTTTAGTATTGAAGTAGTTGGAATCAATGACAGTTCCATGAGCTGTTATTTCATGAGACACACATTCGTTTATACTCACAAACAATTGTCTGCAAGTAGGACACTTAAAAACCTCTCCATGACTGTGCCTTTTAACATGAAATAAATATTTCTTTCTGTCTTTAAAGGTGCCTTGTTTACTTGTAGGGCACCGTAAACAAGCGCGTAGAGATGAAGCCTTCTCACGGTCTTCCTCATTGACATCCTCATCGTCGTCATCCAAAGTTATCACATGAGACCAATCTTCCCATTCAGATTCACTACTAGACTCCGACTCCGACGCTGGCTTTATTTTGTCTTTAATTTCCTTTCTCTGTGCACCTTTGTTCGACGGAAGACTCCTTTCCGGACGCCTTCTTACTGTCCCTGCTGAAATGTCAGACGAGATTTCTTTCCTTTCGCTCATTCTCCGTGTGGAGTTTGATTAGAAATTAATGCACCTAAATGCAACACAGCACCATTTCTGTCTTTGGAATAATAAAAATGCTTATAAAAATAAAAATATTAAAACACTCCGGCTCTGGCTCCGCCTGAGTGCTGAGAGCTTTGCACTTCACAAAATTCGCTTACCTCCCATCTCCTGCCTATATCATCTTCCTGTAAACAGTAAAGTGGCCACATAAATTCTTCTCCCGCACTTGCCGATATGAACCTTATTTCTACCCTCATCTGTAACCAATGAGGTGCAACTTAGCTATTCTTCTTTCTTGCTACTGCCACTGCTACGATTCAAGCTGAGCACTGCTGACTGTGCTGACGAAGATGAAGAGTGACAAATGATATGATTTTAATTACGTACCTACAATACTAATATTTAATAACATACCTAAATAATTCTCATAACAATTCATAATCGACCGATTATATGAGTAGAGTATGTCGAAGTTTGCTATATGAGGAATTTTATTGCCTTCCTTAGAATACAGTACAATAATCACATAATCAGTTTGCGCTTTCCTTTCTTTGACAAAGCGAAAAATACGACCAGAATTAAACTAGAGCCTCAAATTTAATTCTCTAGTCTAGAGGATTAAAAACGAAAGTTTTTACTGTTATGTATATTACAGTCGTTGTCGTTGAGTAACTTACTTTTCTTCTCTCAGACAAAATGCTCATTTCGGCATCGTCAGTAACGCCTACCTCGGTCTACGCATGGAGATTCTCGAGTAATATTAGCAGAATGCAGGCAGGATGATTGGCGGAAACATAAACTGTCATTTTAATCGTCTTCAAGAAATGCAATTTATGTAACAGAAATAGAATGCATGTAGGTGGCTCGTATAAGTCAAAATGACTACAACACACCAACATCGTATTTACAGCAATTAGAATATCACAATCTTCATAAATTAGTGTCATATGCATATCAATGCTTCATCCATCTCATTTGTTAATGAAAATGATGATGTGGATGTGATGTATCACTTTCAGCTAGCACCGAGATTTGAATTAAAATTAAAGTAGATTTGATTCTTTATTGTGATAGAAAACGCCAAAAAGGGGCAAATTCTGGTTAATACTGTGCGTTGCATCTCATTTCGCGACGACTTCCTAAAATGTTCCGAATTCGGACATGCTTTTAGTTTTGGCATTGAGTCCCAATTTGAGTCGTCTTTCCACTGCTGACTGCTATAAAAAAGTCCATGACAGTCCACCCTCTCCCTCCAGCCTGGAGGAGTCATGCATCATGCAACTGCAGCCGCTGCAGGCATTAGTAACGTCGTTTACAAGAACAATAGTCATGTCACGTGATTTGACGGTTTTGGAAATACAAATTGTATGTACATTTTTTTGCTCTTTTACCAGTGAATGAAGCTGAGGCGACAAATGATGCTAATTTTTTAATGAACTGTTTTTACTGTAGCAGATCAACAGTCGCTGCTGGCTGATGATTTCCACCGATAGTAAATAATAATAAATAATATTAATTTGCAATTAATAATTAATTAGGTACTTAAAACAAATAATGTCGATCTGTTTATTTGGGAGTTTACCACGTACGGCAATAAGATCATTCATTAATTACATTGTATTGCATGATTTTGACATTCCATCTCTATATTGTCCTGCATCATGAAATGATCATGACCAGCGCAGCGCTTATTAATTGTTTGCGGAAGCAGTTTTAGGTCCCTTCTCATTTCCACTCAAGCCACAAACCACTGTCATCGTATCTTTTTACATATCAATGATCCTTTTGTATTGCAATTGCAAGAAAGTTACACCAAAAACAGCTCCTCCGCTGCTGCGACTTCGTGTGATACTATCTCTGGATACGAAAGAGTAGAAACTCAGCTACACTGCTACTTTGCATACTTTCTACCCTTCTCTCTCTGCAAAACCGATAATAAATAGAAATAATTTATGCATCTCCACACTTCGTCATTCAATTTACATAAATGCCAGTGATGATTAATTATGGTAATGATTTATCTCTATAATGAGGGATGCGGATAAATATGCAAAATAACATTTATTTGTGGCTGATTTGTGAGTTCGAGTTTCGTATCTTTCGTTTCCAGCAATTGTACTGTCGTTCAGCTTCATCATCCCGATCTCGTTCTCCTTCCACCACAGACAGCACAAGCATTAAGAGGTATTTATTGAAAACGTCGTCGGCAACTAGTCAACAGCAGAAAGCAACAATCTCCCGCCACCGCCATACTGTACTCTGCTGCCTGCCTACCTATCAGTCTACCACTACTACCTACTACCACAGACTAAACAGCAGTCGGAGGGAAAGAGAGTCCGTTATGGCGTGCCTTTTTTCCATTCTCTTCGTCTCTCCCACTTCCCTCTCTCACCCTTTTCACTTTTGCACGGTACAGGTAGTCCAAGTGTAGGTACTTTATGTATACGTCCATGCATGTACATTGTAGGTAGATGATACAAGAAGATGTACCTAATAATACCTCTCTCTACATCAAGCCACCACTGTGCACCGCACCACCTCACTTATGTACTTCTATGCATAAGCAAGTAAGTAGGTAGGGGTGTATGCATTGAGCAGAGCAGCAACAGCACCAAAAAGCACACTAACAGGATGTACTAAAGTACGCGGAAGATAAGCAAACCATCAAAAACAGGGATTAGTGGTGAATGGACTCTTCCTACTGTGGAGAACGCGGCAATACCAAGCTTGGTTTTTCTCACTCTTCTTATATTGGCGATGTTTTTTTGAGCCGTTTGTGGTTGGTGTGCATTGTGCATTAATTTTTCCGGAGCCCAGTCACTCTCAAATCTTCAACTGGTACGGAAGTGTTTTAATTGTGTGTGCAGTGAAAGTTTAAATCAATTATGGCAGGAGGCAAAGCTGGAAAGGATTCTGGAAAGGCGAAGGCCAAAGCAGTTTCACGATCTGCGAGAGCCGGTCTTCAGGTAAGAAAAAAAAAATAATAGAGAGAAGAGAGGAGTAGCGAAAATTATGAGTAAAAAGCGTCAATGCACTATGTCATGTCATGGAAAAGTTGTTCTTGCAATGGCGTCTAAAAATGTATGCAAAAAGAGAAATGTTATGCATGGAGAAAATTTGGCTCTTAAATTTTAGTTCCCTGTTGGACGTATTCACCGTCATCTCAAGAACCGGACGACCAGCCATGGCAGAGTTGGAGCTACCGCAGCAGTTTACAGTGCGGCTATCTTGGAATATTTGACGGCTGAGGTGAGAGAAAACGTTTTGAATTATTCAGTTGAATTAGATGACTAGTAGAGTTTTGCTGTAGCTAAACTAAATGAGGAGCAGATGTGGGCGGATTTTAAATGATTTTAAAAATTATGTTTATATGGTTTCGTCTAACAATGCTACTGGATGTCTCGTACTATGTATTTAGATCTCAGCACTAACATGATTTTAATTGTATTTCAGGTGTTATTCCTCATATCCACAAGTCCCTCATTGGCAAGAAAGGAACAAAGCAACCGGCTTAAAGAAATACTCTATCCATTTTTATCACTTCATTGTTTATTTTTTTATTCCACATAAAAAAATGAGTTATCGGAAATCTTGGGTTTATTCCAGTAGCTGGTAGGGTGTCTTTATGTTCTGCCTCACTTCAGGGTGAAAGTAATAATTGTATGTAGTTAGCCACACTGATAATATATGAGTTTTTAAGTATTATGTACACGCTATTTGACTAAATGTAGTTTCTGTACTAACTTTGTTTCATATAAAGTACACGAATTACAAACATAAATTTTAAAACTTCTTTACTAGAAAGTATGTCTTCTTGATATACATTACCTGTGTATGTTAGCGTACAACATAATGAACTGTCAGCACTTTTGTTACGAAATATGTAAGTACTGGAAAAGTTAGCAGATGTCAATTTTAAAAAATATTTTAAATAAATATTTATATTCCTTTTCATTGTTCATTTTCAAGAATATCTATATCTAATTAATGAGAGATGCATTGGATTGAAGTTAATATTTTAGTGAAATAAAAAGATCAAAATCCGATAAAAACCAATTTATTGAATGAATTTAAATCCAAAGTTTTATTTCTTTTCTTGGCTCATATTCATATCAATCATAGCACGCATGCTCACTTTATAATATGTATACATACATTGCAAAAAAACAATCACGACGGGTTGTAGTTATCTGCTTGCGACACTTGCTTCAATTCAAAAGTTCCAAATTAAAGGTTTATGGTACATAAAAGTATAAAAATAGTTTACGTTGATAGTACATATAAAAAAGAAATTAAAATTGCAAAATAAAAGCATGGGCATACAAATTACAAAAACACATTCCTCTTATGTTTTGAACACCAAAAACGGATTTCATTCGCTATACCTTTGCACAGGTCTGGCGGATGCGATAATTATAATTAATTGCTTACATATGATCTCTTTCTTAGATAATACGTTTAACTACAATACGTACACAAGTAAAGTGCTGAATTAAGTATTTGTAGTGGAGATTGAAACAGCCTTTGGAGTTTCGTTACAAGAGTCGCTATTAAGCGCACAGGTTATCAAAGGCTCTTTTGTTTTAGAGTGAAACTTCCTTGGTAAATTCAAATCCAGACGAGCTACAACCACGGCATCCAATGTGAGGGTTCTCTTCGTCCTCAGAGTGATAAGTCTCGGCAAGGTCATTTTCATTTCCAGTGTTATTCATAAGTGCACTGAGGGCTTCTGGTAGTGCTGGAGGGTTTGTGGCGTACTCCATCATCTTGTTTTTAAAGTCAGTACACTAGAATGTAGAATAAAAAACGGTATTTCTCATTTCCCAACTAAGCTACATATGTACATTTGGATGGTGAGCGTAAAATTATTTTTATTTAGCTTTCCTATATATGTTCATGATTTAATAAAATGAGCTCACCTCGGCCTCTGATTGAAACCGGCACGTGAATGTTTCCCATTCTGCTTCGGCACAGCTATCGTAGCATTTCCAGCACAAGACCTTCGGGCTGTTTTGAAAGTTCAAAACTTGAAGTTCTGGGAAGAGACTAAAGTTACACGCAAGCAATCCATTTCCATCTCTCCACATGGTCACACGGCATTTGCTAAAGTTATGGAGTGACTGCAATAATCTAATCTGCCCCAAGCCCCTTTCTTTCCATTGCTTTGTTTCATTCTCAAATCGGAAGAGCTTTGCCCGGTATTCCACGATGATGTTTTCTCCTTCAATTGGAACTAAGAGTTCCTTGCTGTCTGATTCTTCACTGTTTTCATCATCCGATGTCTCATCGTGCTCACTGGACTTTCCAGAATCCCCTGCTGAGGTTGCACTTTTTCCATCTTCCTTCGATTCTTCACTTTCATCAGGGTTTCCGTTAGTTTCTTTGTCTTCGCTGGTAGTAGTAACCACTGCGCTTTGTTCTTCTTGAATTATGGATATCTTGTTGACCTTATCGCAAAGATCCTCCAATTTATTATCATTCTGCTGAGTATTTTCCATTTTGATAGGTTTTTTCCTTGGACCCGCCTGGAAAACAGAAATTTTTCAAGTTTAATCTCAAATGTTTATTTTAGTTTTTGGTACCTTTTTTAACCAGATCAACTCTGAAATAAACTCATGTGCTTTTAATAAAATAAATTTTAAATCCTTACATTGTACTTAAACCTTCAGCAGTTAGCTAAAAGTTTATTGGTGTAAACAGTAGTCTCGCCTCGTGCACAGGTACCAGTACGGCACAATTCACTTGTCACTGATGACTGGCAAGTATGTCAGTGTATAAACATATCAATAATCGTAATCCTCATCTATAATAATATGGGCGTTGTAGTAAACGAAACCCAGCAACCCTTCAAAAATTATTACTTCTTCACTGACTCTATTTCATTGAGTTTTCAGTAACCTACGAATTTTGTTTAGGAAATAAAAAGGTGGACTTTTGCAATCACTCTCACTTCATGTAATAGAACCACCGGCTGCATAAACCTGATTCTCCATACAGATATGATTAGTACTAGGATATTATGAGTTTTTGCCGCATTTTCTATTATAATACATAAAGACAGGCAATGTGCAATGAGTCAATGAGTGATGATGAGATAGCAAGTGAAATGAGAGCGAACAAAGTCGACTTACCTGAACCTGCGTACAATGCAGCTCAATAAGTCTACATTTAATTAGTGAGCTCAAGCTCAGTTTCTTTGTTCCATCCCATTATAGGTACTTTGTCTAAAACGAAGGCATAATTGACTAAATCGTACTATAACTATAGGGTGTAGGGTGGAATCCATCCATTCGATAAATGCCTACACGTATAGGTAGTTGCATAGGTAGGTCTTATAGTCATGTCATAAGTCTCCCGAGAGTCAATGAGTGATGATGAGATAGCAAGTGAAATGAGAGCGAACAAAGTCGACTTACCTGAACCTGCGTACAATGCAGCTCAATAAGTCCACATTTAATTAGTGAGCTCAAGCTCAGTTTCTTTGTTCCATCCCATTATAGGTACTTTATCTAAAACGAAGGCATAATTGACTAAATTGTACTATAACTATAGGGTGTAGGGGGGAATCCATCCATTCGATAAATGCCTACACGTATAGGTAGTTGCATAGGTAGGTCTTATAGTCATGTCATAAGTCTCCCGTGCCCTGTATTGGTTTAGTTGGATATCTATTTAAATATTGTTCCATCCCAAAGAAGAAGGACAAGGAACCTTAAGTAGGTATGGGTATGTGCCTAAAATTGGAAATTAAAAATTAAAATCCGTAATGTGAGTTCTGCAGGATACTGAAAAATATAATCAACTGGTATGTGTATGAATTTCTTCGCAAGAGAAATGACTATAATTGCATCTTTAAAGGATGGTGACGTGACGACGATACCATGAGTTAAAGACCAAAACATAAACTTACTGTGCAAATAAAGTTTACTAATTATGTAGCTTTTATCTATTCTTTGAATAAGTATACCTAATAATGAAACTGCTCGGTTTGAAGAATATACCTGTGTGTACCCGGATGAAGTTGGAAAAATAAAAAATCGCAAATACATAAACACAGCCTGAATAGGTATCCTCGTTTTATCTTGAAATACCTATATGCTTATAAGCATGCATAATAGCTACTGTGAAATGTAAAAATGCAAAAGTTCAAATTAAATCCATCCTAGTTCCGGTTTTAAGCTAGAGCCAGGCTACCTGGCTGTTCTATTCTCATGGGAAAAGGCACATAAAAAGAGAAGAATGAAATGAATGTTACGTAATTAATTGCTTCCACTTTTACCCATATGAACATACGATATATGATACTGTGATATCTTTTTAGCCCCTTCCTGGAATGGCAGGAACACCCTGGTTTGCGTACCTATTTATACTACATGTTTGAATTTATCAATTAACTTTTTCTCACGATCTACCATTCTTAGAGTAAAACACATCATAGCTGAGAGCTGGCAACCAAGTGGGTCATTGACATTGCATGTTACATAATAATATAAATATAAGTACACCGGCAAGAGTGCTCGTTTCCTTGTCTGCCTATCAGTGCCTGCCCTTTCCTCTTTTTCCACAAAGATTTACTGTACGGCTATAGTCATTTGATCCATTTCATTCTGTAGGATTGCCAGGTGCTGACGGTTTCCAAAAAAAGAATTTCACTCTGTTAAATAAAGTATCATGGGTTCTTCCGTAACCACTAAAATTGGCTACATTGCAACTTTCTTATTTTTGGCTCTATTTGCTGGTACAAATTCAGCTCCGAAGAAAAATGAGTACAAAATTAAAAGCCCTTGCGCTGTGACCCGCAATATAAAAAGCAGCATCCCAGTAATCAGAGTCGTCGATGAAATTAATGACGAGCCAGGCATACTTTTAGGACAGCAAGGTCTCCTGTACTATACCCTAATATCATCAAGGATTCAACGGGAAGTTGTGATTGAATGTAGTAGTTCAAGTGGACCTGTAAAATGGTCTTACAGAGGTGTTGGGGTAAGTTGAGAATTTCCTTTGACTGCCGACTGTGAAGACTTTTCGAGATATTAATTCGACTTCATAAAACCTTGCTTTCAAAGGCTTCTTCTGGATTCAAAATCGTTAATACACGATGGACCAGTTTGGACATAAATCGAGCGCCAAGCTGCTTCTCCAGTGCTCTTGTTATTTCCCACGTCACTGACCAACTCACCGGAGAGTATAAGTGCCAGGAAATTAATAGCACAAAAACAAAGGGACTTAAGAGAAATTCCTTCAAGCTCTTTGTTCCAAGTATGCAAAATTGCCGAAATTTAATAGAAACAGTTCTGAAACAGAAATCTTCACTACACTTGATATCATTGAATTAGGTATACCACCCACATACCCAGAAGATGGATCAGAAATTAATGTGACAGTTACATCTAATGACCAGGAAAAGACCTCAAGAGCTACCGTTGTTGTTCCTTGTATTAGCAAGAAGATGAGCGGAGATGTGGCGTTATATAGAACAACTGTGAGTGAAATCTTGAGATAATTTGACAAGCATAAAGTTATATAAAAATAATTACAGATATTTATAACAATTTTAGAATGGCACGAACAACACCTTAGCACAATATACGAACATGAGATATGATCCATTTTCTGGATTTATTATCCCACAAAGCAGCATCATGTTTGCAAATAATACTCGTATTTTGCGCCATGAGTGCCGCTTTCTTACAAATGAGAAAGCTTTTCTAAAAGTGAATTTAATTTTAGAGTCAGGTAGCACTTTCTGTGAACTAAAATTTTAAATTGCATATGGCTGAATAAGTGTCTGAACTAGCAATTATTTTTCAATAACTATGTTTATTGTAGAAGAAAAAATTGCACCAGAGAAGGAAATCGTGAAGGCTTCATCGCCATATCTTTCGTGGACTACAAAACAAAATCCAAAATTAAAATTTACACCTGACATTGAATCAAAATACTTTGATCTGGCAGCAGTTCTACACAAAGAAAGGTTTTGAAGAAACCTCTAAGAATGCCCAGATGTACTACCTGGGTTCTGCAACACTTATGAATTTAACGTATGGCAGTGAAGGAGAAGTGGTTTTATACGGCCCAACAGGCTCGAATAAAACTATTGACGATGAAGGAGAAATATCTTCCGAAGATGGTCAGATTTACAAGTGGAAGTACTTTGTTTTAGGTATAACTTAAAATTAAGGTCATTTCATAAACGGGTATTAATTTGATGAAAAGTATAGAATGAAATGTATAGCCCCAAAAAATTGTTTTAATATCAAAGATGCCGTGGCTGAGCAAAATGCTGGATTGAAATATNTATAGAATGAAATGTATAGCCCCAAAAAATTGTTTTAATATCAAAGATGCCGTGGCTGAGCAAAATGCTGGATTGAAATATGAAGACTTTGAATATTTTCACGTATTTATTTGCAAGTCTGCATCGGATATTAGACCAAACATTACATATAAAAACATTGAGATGGATTCCAACAATGTGAGAAAGAACAAAGCTTGGTCCATGATAGTTATAATAATAATAAACCTTAATTTGAGGTATGAATGTACTTAGATAACGGAAATTTACAACGTGACAGAATGTCCAAAGGAAAGAACTTATGGGCGCATTGTTGGTTGTTCAATGCTGACTAGCTATGCTCATCAGGGTGAAGTGAGATGTGTTGGTGATGGTGTAGACGAAACCATCAGATATCCTCCTCAACCATTTGGTAACTTGCTCCTTTTCTTACATATCTACGTAGTGACCTATGTCGTAATTGACCCTTATTAATATTTATCAGAGGCAGGACGTCCCTTTTTTGTGGAGCGAGGAAATAAACTGGTTGTGACCTTACCTGCCGATTCAGAAAAATTAAGAGTCCCTTGCCTGTCGAATTCTGAAGCTTCCACCTCCGTGTTTTTATACAAAAACACGGAAAATGTAAACAATCAGACAAACGATAAGCTTCGATAATTAGAAGCTTATTCTGAAAATGAAGTCTTATTCTTTTGGTGACATTTAGGGCTTCAAAAAAATTTGGTCGGAAGATGATGAAGAGTTTATTGAAAATGAAATTGAATTTTACCCAACCACTGGATTTCACGTTTCGCAAACGAGCAGTGGAGAGACGCAGGATCTTTACGGGGAATATTTATGCACCAGCAGTACAGACCTAAGTGATACTTTTTTGTGGAGCGAGGAAATAAACTGGTTGTGACCTTACCTGCCGATTCAGAAAAATTAAGAGTCCCTTGCCTGTCGAATTCTGAAGCCTCCACCTCCGTGTTTTTATACAAAAACACGGAAAATGTAAACAATCAGATAAGCGGTTACTTTTGATAATTAGAAGCTTATTCGGAAAATGTATTTTAATCTTCTCTGGTGACATTTAGGGCTTTAAAAAAATTTGGTCCGAAGATGATGAAGAGTTTATTGAAAATGAAATTGAATTTTATCCAACCACTGGATTTCACGTTTCGCAAACGAGCAGTGGAGAGACGCAGGATCTTTACGGGGAATATTTATGCACCAGCAGTACAGACCTAAGTGATCAGAGTGACTCTGTTACAGTTCTGGTCAAAAAGCAAATAGGTTAATTCATTTATACTGTACTGGATATATGTACCTATATGCTGGTCTAATCCATAATTTGTAAATTAGCAAGGGCCATTATTCTCTAGCAGTTTCAGTTGTAAATTTAAAGAATTATTACAGGTACAAACTACAAGATCCATCCAACAGACGAGAAGGTATTTGGAAGAATTCCGTTTAAATTCTCCTGGGAAGCCGACGAAGAGTTGGAAGTTGTTTCTCAGTCCACTCCTCTAAGAAATATTACAATGGGGCGTGAAGAAAATGACCTTAAATATGGGTTTGGAGGAAAAGTGATAATAATGGAAAGTACAGCACAAGGTGAAAGTAGAAGTGTAACATTGAGAAGAAAAGCTGACGGACTTGTCCTTCACAACTGGGTCTTTCAGCAAATAGGTACGAGAAAATTTATTGTAACTATAAAATTTCTTTACAGCTAGCTATATAAAACTGTGTGTTCATTAATCGTAGACCGCAATGCGGAGCATCGTGCTGGAGTTTTCATCGATACAAAAGAGGATGACAAAGGCGAGAGCTTAATCGTTGTCACATGTCGGTCAAAAACAAATGCTAAACCAGCCATACGATATTTTCAGTGCTTAAATGAGGACACTTGTGATCTGATGAGGAAATGCCATGAAAAGGTGACGACTGTCCATCCTGGATTTTTTGGAAAGTTGTTCACAGAGCAAAATAAACAAATGTAATTTATGGCTTTTTTAGGACTGTCACAATCCGACATTTTACCACGAAGACAGTTCATACATTAGCGATGCCTGTGAAGGAGACACGAGTTGTACTGGAATAGCCATACGATCCTTACTTTTAAACGGGTTGCTGAATATTTCCTGTAGTGGTGATGGTGTCAACGAATATCGCGTGCTGAAAGATGTGTTTTGTAAGAAAAAAGGAAAATTACTATTTCCTGTATACGATGCCAATTATTTTATCTAAGAAAACCTATAATGATGATATATAACGATTTTAAAATCCATTAGTTAAAGACGACATAATCAGAAAATCAGATACTCCAGACGATGAAGAGCTAACTGATGAAGATTACATCTATTTAAGTACATCTCATACTGTTCATGCTGCAGACCAAAATCCACAACGAGAGGTACAGTATATCGGAGCCAATATTGAGTGGGAGCTTGGAGAAACTGTGGAGTTCAGCTGTGTCGCTGCTCCTTTCTTGTACTCCAATGGCATAAAATGGGCAGTGGAGACAAAAAGCGGAAAAATGATTTTCCAGAGAGACAGTAAAATGTTTTTTAAAATTTACGTGCTTGTACGTGACTACGACCGAATGAAAATGTGATGATGAAGATATGAATATTTTCCCTAACGTTTAGACATATTTGACATTCAGTTCAAATATATTGGATCCACGCAAGTAGCCTCTACTTTTAATTTGCTAATAGACAACCCCGAGTACTCTCGAGTTTATTGCTTCGTTCCAAAACTTGGCTCAACAACGGAATGGAGGAACGCGTCAATGCCAATTTTTGTCAGATCTGAGGTAACCTGTCTACCTTAATTCAACAAGGAGAATGAAAAGAACGCTGCCTGTGTAGTGCGAGTAGTGTACTTAAAAATTTCATCTTCTCTTCTAATAGACCACAGACGATTTCTGTCACGAGACGAATTCCATTCACTTGATTAACATTTATCCATCTCCGTCTAAGCTGAACTTGGGGCTGAATGAGACTCGTTTAGACAAATTGCCATATTTTGTGGTTCCCGAAGATGTACTTCAATTTGCAGTAAAAATATCAGGCCCAAAGTCCTTTACATGGAGCTTCTCTGGAACTGGTCATGGTGTACGTGTACAACAAAAGGATGTTAACTTACTGCAAGCATGGAGAATTACCCATACATTTACTTTATAACTGCTAAATTCTTACGTGTATGTAGCCTTCCAGAACTCCACTTATTCAGTCGGATAGACGAGTTGTCGACTTTTACGATAGCTCAACTTACTGCTACTCCAGTCGATTACTTATTAATCTTCGTCATAAAAACCCAAATGACACTGGCAGATATGCAGTGAAACATAAATACGAATCCAAAGAGCTTTCTTCGTTTTATATATTCGTTCCAAGTAAGCGATATTGTATTTTAAATTGTGCTAGTGCTGACTATGATGTTGGTAGCAAAATGATACGATACCTTAAACGATGTACTTCTCTACAGGCAAGAACCCACCTTATCTGCTCCGCTCTGGCTCTAGGATAAACATTTCCTTACCGGAGGACGAAAATGAAAGCTTTTATGTCCCTTGCCTTGTTAATGACCCGGCCATCAAAGTGGAGCTAACAGAGATTCAATCAGTAAGCCATAATTTTCTCTTTTAAAAGGCTTTTAAGAATTAGAAGGCTATAAAATACTATGTAAGTTTGTCTCTTATATCTACTCAGGAGGACACTAAAATCTCTAATATGAAACCTACGTATGACCCTACAAGGGGCTTTCTTATTGAAAATTCGAAAAGAATGGGCAACAATGAAAGTGACTCCCAAAGTAGAACTTTCAAATGTGTTGCAAATGCTAACGAGAAGGACTCCCTTATCGTCTATGCAAATCCGCCCAACAGTAAGGAAGGATACATACCTATACGTGAAAGACAAAGCATAGTTTAAGTGGAGCCTTTTACAGTGATTTTTATAAAAGGAAGTTTCTTTCTGTGTCAGGTAAATCTGAGCTGAAATACGAAAAGGTCAATGATTTTCACGTATTCACATGTCGATCTGACAGTATAAATCCACCAGAAATGAATCTTACTGAACTACGCGATGATGGAACTCCTGTGGAAAACGTATGTATGGATTACTACAAGAAATGATGGTATCTGACCTATATGATAAGAAAGAAAAGTTTAAAAAATATTTTATATGGATTTTACATTAGACAACGGAGTACAAAACCACTCGTTGTTCTCGTGGCTGTATGGCGTTAATAACGCAAGTGAGTCATGGATCTGTCACCTGCAATGGAGATGGAATTGATGAGACCTACCGATTTCCTCCGACATTCAACGGTAAAATACAGCATCGAACTAATCGAACATAAGAATACTCTCTCCATGTGTTGTGGTCCATGTACTCTCTTAATTATTTCAGAAAACCAAAGAAACTCTGACAAGTCAGTTGGACTGTGGTATGATAACACTACAATTTCGTTTAAATGCCAGATGAATTCAGTGCAGCCCCCGTCTTTAGCGGCAGTAACTTGCCGTAGACCTAATGAATGTGAAATCATGAAGAGGCTGCTACAAGAGGTATCTCTTAGAAAGTGAATTTTAAGTGTTTGTTGATGATAAAAAAATTTACAGCTAACTAAACATTTCAT
>JAHZND010002087.1:0-32029 GCA_027744115.1 Acrocyrtus sp. NNG-2020
TCTCAATCTGCCCTAGAGGATAAATATATTTTTTTTAATGTTGGCCAGTTGACTGACACAAATCCATAATGCATGGTTTTTGTTTGCGTCTTAATTAGCAATTCCATTTTTTGGTTTCGCTATAAAAAAGTGTAAACATGAGTGGTGGTGTAGTAAATAGGTACGTAGATGTCCTCCCTTTTTTGCAATTTTGTACATGTGCCTAATTTAAATCGTACGAATGTTAATGTCAGCAAATGTACTGTACAGTTGTAAGCTATTTTATATTTTTTAAGTATTATTGCAAAGTGCAGTTGTATCTGAACGAGAATGGAATTTTTACAGAATTTAATGCACATGTCAATGATGTGCCAATATTTATGACAAATTAAAACACGAATTCAATCAATACTCTTTTTATGGAGAAGGATACCTACCGTTCTCTGATTGGTTTGACATTCCACCTTAAATGCCGCATCGTTAACTGTGGCGGACACACTGATGAGGCTAAACATTAAGCAGATTCGCTCTCGTGAACTTGCTATTGAGATAATGGAAAAAATCTGTTGCGTGGTTAGGGGCTGTGAGTTCAGTTGTTTTTAGAAGAGGAATAAAATTTTTTTTGGCTTTTTTACTGGAAAAATTACGTTCTCCATTATCCTACGCAAATACGAAATTTTCTCAATTTTATTCATAGGATGAGCTGGGTATGGAGGGGAACTACGTAAATTGAAAGGCTTTAAAATATTCTGTCTATCATCTCACTGCAACGAATGGGTATTGTTTGGAAGAAAGAAAAAAAAGTTTTTTTAAAGTGAGTTCCTTCATATGAAAAATGAATTAGATATATTTTGTTATTTTGTGGGGAGACGTGCACTTCACGAAAACAGATGAAAAATGCATGAAAAATTGTGAATAAAATAAATACAAAATTGGCTAATGCCACCAAGACATGCCTGATCAGGTTTTTGCAGCTTTTTACGCATGAATGCAACTATTTACTTTGCCATTCTGGGCTCAACTGCTTCATGCTTGTTCTACACCACTTAACTACGTGGAGCTACTAGCTTGGCATGGTGTACTTACAAACTTTGTTTTTTTGAACAGCCACATTTCTACAAAACTGCAGCGATATGTAATGAAGGAAGTACTGCATTTTTCATTTAAAGGGATAGGGCTCGTAGACAAGGCACGTTATAGCTGAAATATGAATGCCGTTATGAAACCACGTACAGAAAAAAATATTTTTCTGGTATTTGCCCAAAATCACGCATTCCCTCACATAACTTCTGCCAAAATAAATCCGCTGGAATCCAGAGTCTCTTCTGCCCTTTGGCATATATTTTTTTCTCTTTGTGGAACTCTAACTTTTTTCCGCATACATTTCCAATGCTATTATTATATGAAGCAAAAAAAATGACTGAAAACTTTTTTTGTGAAAAAGTAAATAAATTTTTTTTCTCACTTTATTCTTTTGCAGGCAAGTCAACGGGTCAGCTCAACCAGTTCGGACGATTACGGGTTTCTCGCTCACCGAGCAAGACATCATTCGTCATCCTCTCATCATCAGCCTTCATCACTGCAGATATTCCCTTCCCTTTCCGGTGCCCAAAATAGGGAGTCCCTAGCCAGCAACGGAACCATTGGGGGTACTAGTTCACAAACTCAGGCCAATGCTAAGTCGACAGGTGAGTTTGTACTTTTTTGCACTCCTCTTTAACCGCATCTACTACACGTTCTCCTTCTCTTCAAGTCTTAAAACAAACAAAAGAATTGATTAATGTTGTGCGCTCACTCATTCCTCGCCCTTAAAAAAATCTAAGCTTAGTAATAAGCGTATCTGCTCTAGCTTATCTGGTATAAGCAGTCTTGAGAAGGATATCACAAAAATAAACAAGAAACGGTACATTTTTCAAATTAAGATGCTCGTCCTCGTTGAAATATGATAGGGGTGGTTGTGGTTTGTAGTGAGCATGTTCCCTTTTAACTCTTGTGCTGATCACGTCAGAACAGAGTTCAGTCGTGTTATGCAAATCAGTAATTATAGTGCATTTACCCACTCCTAAAGAAGATCGTATTACCTAATTAGCAATTAACCCTTTCAGCGGGTGCATGCCGTTTGCCATTGACATGGCAGTACCTGTGTAGTTAGTAGCAAAAAATAATAATTTTTTCAGTTCGCTCTAGGTACTCCACTCATTTTACAAACAGGACAGCGCTATTTATCAGCCGTGACGGGACACAGGTCACTTCTCTGATGTGAAATCAATCAAGCAGTGATCATGCTCGCCAATATCATCCTCCTATAATTTCATTTAATACTGTCCCACCTTTTTTTACCTGCATTTAATTATTATTTCGTGTAGTACAAATGGAACACGCCTTCACTTCTATTTTTTAAATGGAGGACTCTGCCATTACCGCCTCCATTAAAAACAACAAAAACGAGTAATAAAAGCAGTCCACTTCTAATTGATTACTATTACGTTGGCATAAACCTCCATTTGAGTGGCATATATGGAGAAAAAAAAGAGGGAAAAGTATGATTAATGTTACATAATTGGAGGCTGTTTTTTTAAACATTTGCCAAGCTGGACAGCAAAGCTGCAAATTTTTTTAGAGTAGACATTTTTGCAAATAGAGATGAACAACGAGGAGCTATGGGAGTTCACTGCTCACTACGAAAAGGACTATAATCGCGCTACTTATATCGCTGTCACTATAATTACTCCGTAATAATAACGGGATGATAAGAAAGAGTTTAATTTCTTGTGTGAGGCTGACGATCCGATGATGCTCGTGATATTGGCGATGGGGAATAATAATGTTTTATAAGGCATTTTACGAGGTAATTACACATGCATGCATGAGTCCACCCATTCATCAAGCCCATTTTTATTGAATGGGCATAACCTTTCTGCTTCTCACACACATGTCTAATCACACACATCAACAGCAAAATAGAGTTTTTAATTCATATTTAACTGTGAATGAATTTTTATGTAAAAATCGTTAATTAATTAAAATTGCATTCTATTAAATAAGTCGATTGAATATGTTTTTAATAACGATAATTTTTTTTGAGGAGACTATGCCTGAGCAAAAGTGCACTCAACTTTGGTACGCTGAGATCAGGCGGATCAGAGAGTGGAGCTCGTGACGTGTAGCTAAATTATAGATTTTTTGTGTTCTGCCATAACACAGCGATGTTTTGGAAGGGCATGGCCATGCATTCATTTCAAAAGGAATGGTATTTCGCCTGCCTAAAAAAATAGTCGAGCTGATGATACCTACGCTAAAAAAATTAGCTACACTATTCATTTCATACCAGCTCATTGTCAGCAGCAAAATGCGAAATAGCGAAAGAGAATAGACTTGCTATATTTTTTACTCTATCTTATTACAAGAGTACAGCATTTTTCAAGTTTTTGGATGGATAATAAGAATCCCTCACATCCTTCTGCAGTCTTACGCTCATAGCCAGGATTCAATTATGTAAATCGATCTGAGCAAAAAAAAAGATCGTGTCGTGAGCAATTTGGCCTAGTCACCCTTTCTTCCACTAACAGGAAAAAAAATCTGATATGAGAGGGAATGAAATTTTTGCACGTTTGCAACTTTGAAAAATTGGAGTCGTTTAGGAGGAAGGAATGTAGGAAAAAAAGGATACACGAGGTATAGAATGTAGTGCATGCAAACAGACAACAATGGCCAGGGTAATAGAGTACCTCCCCGAGAATGTCTTGAGTGATGACAGCTATAAACAAGATGTATAGCTTTTTGGCGCACTTCTTATTGAATTTGCTTGCGAATAGTCCGCAATATAAGTTCGCGACTTGGGAGCATACACTTGAGAAAAAGAATAATGCAGAGAGGCAAGAGGCAGTGCAGCGTGCACGTTGGATCGTTTGCGATTTTGGGTTTTTGGCAGGAGGTACTGACCCAGCGGCATTTGCAAGAGTTTGCTCTGCTTCTTGAGAAGATGAACACGAGCCAAGAATTCCTCTCTGCAGAGTCCGCTGTGGAGGAACAGCCGCCCAAAATGAGTTATATGCCCCTGTCAACCAATTACTCAAATGAAAGGAAGCAAAAAAATCAAGGTCGTCACGGTAGGATCCAATTTTTAAGTGCTTTTTCACTTGACCATTAGTTCATATGAGTTGAGAAGGTTATCATCACATTAGCCGTCAATGGATGTATTGTTTTGGGAAGATTGCAGTTGTTTTACTGTCCGGCCGGGTGTTCGAGTATGACTTGGGAGAAAATTTGTCCGCGTTTCAGAAATCAACTTCATTTAATATAATTCCCCCTAGAGAAAAAATTCAGAGAATGGGCTACGCACCCAATCAATTTTTTTAGAGTGAGCAGAAAAGAACGAGGAACTGCTTCAGGGAAAATTGTGGATGCGTCACGGCAAATTTTTCCTAGAAATATTGGGATTGTGGACGTGGATAAAAGTGGAGGTGTTTGGAGCATGGGTGAGCTCCCATGCTAAGACAAAAAAAGTAAGAGTGAGTTGTGGAGCAGGAGCCGTTATTGCATTTTACCTCCTCCCAAAAAGCTCCATATCGAGTAGCTTACATCCAACCCAAGACTGTCCACTTTCAACGAGCTGTCTCAATTACTGTAAACAAAACGAGAGAAAAAAGATATCCTTGCCCACGAATTTATTGTAATGCCACATTTATAGTTACTCCGTGCTCTGTCCTTGCTGGGAGCAAGAGCGAGTGAAGAGAATTTATAGTTCCTCTTGCTCTCCTCCTCCCTTCCTCATGCTGTGCTGCGTATAGATTTATACTGTCTCTTCATGTCCTCTTGCTCTCCTCTTCCTCCCTTCAGCTCAAAGTTGAGCAAGTGTCAACTTTTGCAGAGAGCACGATCATAGCACGGACAACACTCATACTAGAGTCAATTGGTTTTCAACTGAAACGTTTGTTTTAACTGCCAGTTTGAACGGTAGTACATTTAACTACACAGTGTACAATAGTGTAATTGGAATTCGACCTGCCCTTTGGCCACAATTGACCTCTAAAGGTCAAATTCCAATTTCGTGAAATTTAGTGATATTTGATTATAGCATGGTTAATTTGAACCTGCTGATTATCGAATTTGAAGATGGCTTTTTATTTTAACGTTCCTATTGACCGTTAGTGACCGTTAAAGTTAAAAAATATATATTTTTGAAAGTTGCCGAAATTGGTAATATTTATGTACGGTATCGTCAAATCGCACCCGCTGATTACGAATTTGAAGTTATTTTTAATTTTCATTAATCAGCTGATCGTAATTGACTGTTAAAAATTTAAAAATACGACTTCGGCATTTAATAGTCCGATTGTGATCAGCTGATTAGTTACAATTTTGATGCAACTTCGGATGCGTACTAATAGGCGGCTGTAATGTGACTATATTGTATGTAAATAACATTAATTTTGGTTACTTTCGAACAAAATATATTGATCTTCAAGTGTATAGATTTATGCTTCAGCACTACAGCATTACGGAAGGACAGCACAGTGAAGGGAAGAGAAGCTGCAGCATAAAGATACATGCATTAAGTGTGAATGAAGCGAAGTGATGATGAAGTGATAAGCACAGTTACTATAAAAGCAGCATAAGTCTGAGACTCTGGTTTTATCTTGCTTGGATTAAACTTGTAACATGGTTTTAGTCGAGAGTGCATTCCGTTTTGATTCAAAACAAAACATGTTTAGAGCTTGGGAAAGGGAACCTCCTCCAGGATGGGATTAACCACGGAACAATGATTTCATTTTAGTTGGTCTCGTCATCCTCCTCCTCCTCTTGATAGTGGCTTGTCAGATTTGTTTTTTGCAGCTCTCTTCCTTCCGCTGCAAACTTTTGTGCTTGAGCAGTCTCCCACTCAGCAAAAGACAGTTTGTTTTTTGGCTTCAAAACACTGAGACGGATGACAAAAGGGCACACGGGAGTTATGAATAATGTAATGAAATCATGATCCAATCTTGATTCCACTCCATGAGCGGAAGCCCAATGAAAAACCGGGATGCATTCCCAGAGAAGCATCCCACTCCGTTCCTACATAATACCAAATTGGCCTTAATTCGCCGGCTTGACTTTGTTCTGGGAATGCTACTTTACTCAATCAGCAATCGTATCAAAATGTACGTCGATATAACAACAGAAAAAAGAGATTTTCAGTGGAATGCTCCCCCAAAACTTTCACAAATTCTTGTTACTGTGCAGCGGTAAACAAGCACAGCCTCTAATAAATTAAATATACATGCGCACTTTTCAACTAAAAAAATCCGTTTCGAAATAATAATCTCAGGCCGGAATCTGTTTTTTTTCACGTATCATTTTGTTTTTCGGAAACTGCCACGATACTGATATTTGGCTGATTTCACTAACAATAAATATCATTACAAAAAAAGATACAATCTGCTCCAAGTCGAGGATGCAGATGGCCCAGATCGATTATCATTTTTTTTGTTGTTCCGTCTCTCGTGAAAAAAAGGCAGTCTGCCAGCAGTGGTCGAACTTTGTGTGGTATTTGGAAAGCACTCTTCTCATATTTCACTAACAATAAATATCATTACAAAAAAAGATACAATCTGCTCCAAGTCGAGGATGCAGATGGCCCAGATCGATTATCATTTTTTTTTGTTGTTCCGTCTCTCGTGAAAAAAAGGCAGTCTGCCAGCAGTGGTCGAACTTTGTGTGGTATTTGGAAAGCACTCTTCTCATGTGATGAGATGTAAAGGAACGTAAACGCAATCGGATAACCAGAGCTCAACTTTCTGGAAGTGATTTCCTTTCTGATTGACATTTTTTTTCTGTTGGGGTTCTTTTCCTCCACCCTGGGAGGAAAACAGATGCCTTCACGTCAAGTTATTGTGTCAGAACGATTTTCCTTTATGTACTTATGTGGTGTCAACATATTTCTCTATAGTTGCTTTCAATGAGCTCCTCCAGACAAAAAAGCCAGATTTCCTATACCAACTTTTTTTCTCCTTTTTATTTGGATATGGACACATATTCATCTGGTCTTACTTCCATCACATACAGTAGCAGTACTTTCAGCAAGGATAAAAAAATATTTTTTTCCCATAGCGTAGTCCACAGCAGAAAAAAAAATTGTGTTGAAGGCATGAAAAAAATGCTGCGTTCTTCTCTCGGTGACATGCTGAAATATTAGATCCATAAAGTAACTTATGTGGAATGATTGGTGAAAAGTGGTCGAGCATCAACCAAAAAAGCCTCTTTTTCGAGGATATCCGTTTTTTCCTCCTGTCCAATACATTTCGATGCAATCTTTGTTTGCTCAGCCGATCGGAATATTGTTTTTACTACTTTTTTTTGCCAGACGAGTATGGCCGTGGCATAATGTGTTTTGCACAAACAAGTGACCTGGGGCTACTCCAGGAGATCAAAAAATTATGGGAATAAGACTTACGGCAAACAAGGTTGGGTAATATGGGATCGGATATCCTTACAGATTGTAGGAGAAAAAAAACCTTGAAATGTATTTTTTGCTTTTTGTCGTGGCTATAAAATGAGCGGTTGTGTTGGAGAAAACTTTTCCTCGAAAAAAAATCCTTTGTGTAATCCAATGCGGGGAACTGCGGTTATGTGGCTGAAACGGCTAAAAAAGGCTATATTGCAAAAGTGTAGGCGTATATATGGTGGGATGAGGAGCTGAGAAAAAATGTGACTTTTGGGTGGACACTAGGACACTAGACATGGGATCATGGGGACGTAATTTCTTACAAAAAAGAAAATGAAAATGGAGTGGAGTGAAGTTGAAAAGATTCTTTTTGTGATGTGTATGATGACGTGTTTAGGAATTCACGCTTTTTTACTAATTCAAGTATTTTTTCTTATTTTTTCTTAGGAGCCTGCAATGTGATTAAAAGGGAATCCTGCTGCTGCTGCTATAGTACCACTGCATCCCTCTTGATCTCGATCTCTCCGCGGAACAACAGGGAAACAGCACACACCCGTTCCAGTAACGAGCATTTAATTTGGCACTTGCTCTACTTCCGCCTCCAATCAGAAACTGCAGCAATTTCCTCCTTGCATCTTTTCCAAAAGAAGCGTTTTTGCCACCACCGCTTAGCGAAGCACTTGCAGCCAACCCATACAGCCGTCATCTATATCTGCTCCCCCATAAAAATGGATTAACTCTTGATAACTCTTGTTCCTCGAGAGAAGGGAAAGTAGTCTTGATAAAAATAAAATCCGTTCATCATTCTTCCATCATCATATCCCTCCATTTACGCGGTGAGTGGACCGAGTGAAAATCTCTTTTGAAGTCTTGCTCCCCCACCTCCGCTCCTTTCACTAGTTCAGCTGTACACACACACACGCTCTTTCTCTCTGTTGAAGATTGCAGCCACATTACAGTCCGGAGTTGTGATGATTGCTCCATCGGGACCGACCTATTTGCTACCGACCTCAATAATCCTGCTGACCTTTGTCACCAGCTCAGCGATAAATCCTGGTAAGTCCGCTGCTCCCAGAGAGTACATAAATCTATTTCAGATCCTCCTTTAATCATTACTTCCACAATTAAGTCGAAATTTCACTTTCTTATCTTACGAGACAAAAAGTCTCAAGGACATTTCTGGGGTTACGTGAGATTGTCAGGTAATATATCTGTGTATACTCCTCGGACTGATTGCAAACTCTCTGGCGAGTTTGAATCTGACTGGAACCAGCTTCCCCATAAATGTACGTGTGTACATTTGTTCAACCGTCAAATTGATTTTGTCCTTTAGTAACAAGCAAGAAACCGGATGTCATTATAAATTATTACTCTGTTAAGCCATCACTAGCCACCCAGTCTCCCAAGTTCCCAGGAGGGGGTTTCACGACAGGAGGGAAAGCTCTTCTTTTACTTATAAATCGTACTCCCCAAAAAAAGTATTCCAGTCGTCATCCGACTTTCCCTATCACTAATATCACTATTATTAGTATACCAACTTATCTTTTTTTCTTCCTTCCTACCTAAAAAATCCCATCGCTTAGGTATATCTTACAGTAGCAGAGTATGTATGTACTCAAGCATGATAATGGTCGGCAGTCGGCACTGGAATTACACAAGGAAAGAAAATTCTGCTTCATTCTCACAGTCTTATCTCCCAAGTTCCCAGGAGGGGGTTTCACGACAGGAGGGAAAGCTCTTCTTTTACTTATAAATCGTACTCCCCAAAAAAAAGTATTCCAGTCGTCATCCGACTTTCCCTATCACTAATATCGCTATTATTAGTATACCAACTTATTCTTTTTTCTTCCTTCCTACCTAAAAAGCTCTATCGCTTAGGTATATCTTACAGTAGCAGAGTATGTAGGTATGTATGTACTCAAGCATGATAATGGTCGGCAGTCGGCACTGGAATTACACAAGGAAAGAAAATTCTGCTTCATTCTCACAGTCTTTTGCGCTCTCTCCTCATCTTGTCCCATTTCGCCTCTTCTTCCTCCAGAAAAAAAAGGAATTCCAGTTTTTTTTCGCAACTACTGCAAAAATTCTTACAGAGAGTAAAAAAAGACATAACTGCTTTTAGTATTTTTCTCTCCTTTTCTCTTTCCCTTTCGTTCCTCCTGCTGATACGGAGAGAGAAAATTTCTTTTTCTGTGAAAGTGTAAGAAGAGGAAGGGAGAAAAAAGGAAGAAAGCTTCTTAAATATTATCTTCATACATTTCTTTTGTTTTTTTCGCTCAGTTGTCTCCGCTCACACAGTCAGTATATTTTTATGTCTACTTATTACTGCCGTATACACATAATAAGTCTTTATGTTCCATTTCAAATTAACTTCTGCGTGAGCAGCCGTTTTCTCTTCAGTTTTTGGATGGTGGACTGAAAAGGGGTAAGAAAATGGAGAGCCTATCTTTATCTATTTTTGGTGTGGTGATGTGTACCTTCCTCATAAGTTTAGGGAATATAACCAATACGAAATGTGACGTGGGGAAACACACACAGCACCACACAATCACACCACTTACTTCATATCCTAACAGCTTTTTTTTCTGAAAAAAAGTAATAAATCCGTGAAAAGAGGGTCTTCCTTCCGCACTCCGCTTTTTTTTCTTCCAAGGCAAAAATAAGGAGATGAAGGAAGTAAAATTTTATATCTTGTGTAAGCGACCATACCATCAAAGGCATAAATAATATGGATTTTCATATTCCCTTAAATAGTTACATTTTTTTCGCTAAAACTTATTGGGTCTAGCGCCTACTGCATACTTGTTTAGATAAAAAAAGAAGTGGAGCGGGCTTGCCAGATATAAAGGCAAAAATTGGAAGAGATGGTAAGAATAACGACAATCATGGTTGCCTCTGCCCGACTTCATCTTGTACTCGAGAGCGCGAGTGTGATTGTGATCGTAATCATTACGCTTTTTTCTTCTTATTCATTTTCTTCAAAGGGGTATATATCCAATGCAAAAAAAATTGCAATGGCTTTATAGTTGAGAATATAAACAAAAGAGATACAATCTGGGAAAGTCAAGGAAATGGGACACGGAAAAACAAAAGTTTTTTTTATGCTGAAGCATATTTATGATGAAAGATGACACTTTGGGGTGGGAGTAGTTTTTTTTTTTGGAAATGGACTTTTTCTCTCTAATCCTTTTTTGTAGTAATACCGAAAAGCAAATATTTTTTGAGAACGAACCCTTTGATTCTTATAACCTTCATTTCCCCGTAATATTTTGTGCGATGTGCGTATAAAAATAGTACTTGGAAGGAGGTTTACTTTGAGGTTCCTGATTGCTTTCTTGAATATCAGCGCAAAATCTAGAATCTTGATGAGCTTTGATAAGCCTGACAGTTATTCAACAAGGACTAAAATAAGAGTACTCCATAACAGTGAAAAGGAAAACGAAGTAACGACGAAATATATAGGAAATAAAAAGTAAAACTTTCACTAAAAATTATGGCTTCACATGCTCGTAAATTTTTTTTGGGGAAAGTTGCACTTTATCCAATGTGTAAATCACTCCATTGCTTTTTATATGCGCGGTGTAATAATACCTACATAAATTTTCACTTTTTCGTGCAATAGCCTTACCATTCGGAGAAAAAAAAACTTTAGTGTTACGTTTTACGAGCAACTTTTCTCCCTCCCACAAAAAAAAAGGAAAATGGGAAGTAGGGATGAATACAGAGGCTTAATAACTTTATTAATTTTTTAAGGCAGAGGGGGAAAAGAGGGCTGAAATGATCGGGCAAGTTTACTTTCACCAGTCAATGACTGAGCCTTGATGTGGTTGCGGTGGATGTGCTCCCTCAGCGCTTTCGCTTCAATAGCTCCGCTAAAAGAGAAAGGAAATGCAAACAATGGAAAAGGAAGAGAAAATGAAAAGAGCAAACCCAAACAGTTTGCAACGATTTCACTAGGGCTGTAGAATGCATGAAAAAAACAGGGAAAAAATTCTTTTTTTTGAGGAGAACACATACTACCTCCTCCACCACGACGCCAAAGCTTTAGAAGGTCGAGAGGAACAGTGGTTCTCCACAAGTATAAAAAATGAAGACTGCAGGGATGCGAACAAGCCAAGAGAAAAATGGCAATGTACTGGATGTATTTACGGCGCTACAACAAAAGCCAAAAAATTGCCAAAGATTTCCTCCTTCCTCTTTTCCAGTGGCAATGACATCGGAATACTGTTCTAAAAAAGATTTTTGCGCTAGTTTTTTTTGTTGGAAGGAAAAATTGCCAAAGATTTCCTCCTTCCTCTTTTCCAGTGGCAATGACATCGGAATACTGTTCTAAAAAAGATTTTTGCGCTAGTTTTTTTTTGTTGGAAGGAACTTGCTATTCCGTATACTGTCGTTTTTTTCTACTTTTTTGGGGATTACAATTTTTTTCCTTCCCCATCTTTTCGGAGCCATAGAAAATGAGTTCTTTCAAGAGAGCAAGTAAAAATTGGGGTTTGCTTTTTTTGCCTAGGCTGTACTCCTGCAGACAAGTTCGTGCACTTTCTCTATTGGCGGAAACTGGCGTAATACGCACCCCAGAGATCCCTTCCTAGAATAATTTTTCTGCATGAATACCAAACCTCCTCCGTGTTTGCTTGTGCCGACTGAAAAAAAAATGCTCGCTCACAGAGAAAGAGCCAAACGAAAGGCAGAAAAATAGTTTTTTTTGTGCGGTGCCACCACCGCTATACCACATACCCAGTTTAATTTTCAGCCAGACATTTTGCTGAGGCTGACATAATAACAAGACTGTCATCGGGAAAGGGTTTTTATTTTTTGAAATTGCAGATTTTGTCAATCCTCTTCGTGAGTACTACACATTGCCCTTGTTATGATGAGGATGATGGTCATGACAATGTTCATTTCATGATTATGACAGAAGCCCTACGACCATAATAGTATTCCCAGAATGGGACCGTTCTTCTCTCTTGTACAGATGAAAGGTGGTCTTCTCGTGACATTTTTGAAAACTTTTAGGGAAAATTGTTCCTCCTTACTCCTTACTAATTTCGGCTCGTATTTCAGAGGCTTGTCGGGGAAATAACTGTGCCGCTGATGGAAACAGTTATGGGAGGCTGTTTTGCTGATGCGTGTAAAAGATAAACCATGACATTACACAAAATATCATCTAATAATAGCACACGCTATTATCGTATCGCTCTTACTGTGCAAGTGCTCAGCTCGTGTGTGCTCAATTCGCAGCTTTGTCAGTTCAAAGTGCCACTGTGAGTGAATTGGCTCTCGGCCTCTCTTCAGGCAGAAATGTGGGCGGCGAAAAATGGCAATCGCCTTTTTGCCAACAAAGCTGTCATGTTTTAATTCGTCATGTTCATAATATAATTTATTCATGTAACTTTTCCACGCTGAAATCAGTGAAAAAAAGTCACGCCGATAAAACTGTATATCATTTTCCATGTCATATTCAATTCATTAAATGCTGGCACTGGACACTAGTGAACTAATTAATTTTGCTATTGTTGAAAATAAGCTCATTTTTTATTCTTCAGCCAAGAAAAAACGACTTGCAGCTCTGGTTCTGGCAGGCAACCACCTCTCTCCACCTACGCAAGAAACAGCTTCACCTTCACCTTATTTATTTGCTGCTCATTTTTTATATATATTATATTTTTTCCATAAGCAAATTTTGATACATCTTACCCCAGCGGTTTCTTATTCTCCAGCTGAATGCCAGGGAACACCCTTTGTTTGCTAACAATAAAATATATTTTTTGCTGCAAAAATTGAAAAATACGAATGGTGTCCTTCGAACACTTTCAACTCCAACAATAGAGCAACGAGCTCCGTGGGAAACGAAAATAGCACACAGATTGAGAGCGGATGGTCAATGTTTGGAGTGCTCCAAACAAGAAAAAGAAATAAAAAGGGAGCTGAAGTAAACATAAAATACACTTTGGGAAGGATCTTCGCATCGTCATCATTAAATTTGGCAGGTCACTGTCAAAATATTTTTTTCTGCGACATAAGCCATATTTTTCCTTTACAACAAGAAAACTAGGCTAATGTTAAGGGCGAGTAGTGAAGCAGTGACGAAAGTTTGGAGAGAAGGAGGGAAAAGTAGTAAGCACAAATATAGCCTTCATCAGAGCAATTGTAACAAAAAAAGAGAATCGTCCTCTTCTTCTCCCACACAAAAATATTTTTTGCCAAAACTTTTTTCTGTATACATATTTCTCTACCTAAATACTTCCTTCCTCTCAGGGGTAGGATACTTTCAGAAAGACTCTCGTAAACTGACCCTCAAAGTCAATGGAATACATACGGCATTAAGCTCCATTATTTAGCTAGCCGTATGGAGCTGACTGGAGTGGTTCCACTGACAAGCTTATAGGGACATAAAAGGCGAAAAAATATGTTAAAAATGAGTCCAATTCTTCCACATTTTTTCAGCTACATCCTTTCCCAATAAGAAACTTCTACTTTCAACTTTTTTTTTCTTCCTCTGTTTCCTGCTTTTTTCGGACTAAGTTTTTTTCCGCAGATAGTACCAAAGTATGATGCCATGGTGGAGGCACTCCTTCCCCATTTCCTGGTTTTCGTGCTAGCACAGAAATACTATTTTTTTTTTGGCAAAGTTGTAAGAATGAATGTTAGTAGAAAAGTAGCGGTGTAAAGGATTTTTATTTTTTGCCAACTTTCAGGATGCCTCTCTGCTCATTTTTTTTTATTACGAGTGTTGTTGCGTCCAAGCATTTTCCATGATTGTTTGAGTGGCCGTTGAAGGTTACTGAACTGAATATTTGACTCGTCCGAAAAAAAGCTGTCTGTATATTCGAGTTGAAAAGTTGAGGAAAAAATATAATAAAAAGGATGTGCCACAAACATAAAGCCTTTTATTTTTTCACTGTCATTTCCCCCAAAAAAATATTTTTTTTCCTAGACGGAGGCATAAGGCGTAAGCGACGCCACGCCACACAGGAGTAGCATCGTCGTCGTCTGTATAACAGGTAGAAAAGCACATAAACGTGCATTGCTCTCCACGGGTGGCTCGCAAAAGCATGCTGTGAGTGGGTGGGAAACATAAAAAAAGAGAAATTGTGCAAAAGGAAAACAGCGTCTTACTATGCATACCTTCTTTAAAGAGATTTTTTTTCTCTCCTGGCAAAAAAATTTCACTGCCATTCATAGACTTCTCATTTTCTCTTGCCTTTCTCCAGTTTCTTCTCATCTATCTCCTTCCTTTGTGAATGGAGTAACTGCGTCTACTGGAATGGCTGGAATGGTGCAATGTGTATCGTGTAGCGTGTGCAGACTCGTCTTTTTTTCCTGACAAATTCTAAATCAGTCTGTACAATGCAATTGGCGTGTTTTGTGTGGCAGCAGCAAACCTGTCTGTCTGACTGAGGAGAGGAAGAATTGCGTGCGGTTTCACAAATAAGAAGGGGTATCCTCTCGTTATTTGGAGATCTGCTTTTTTTTCCTTTAAAAATTTCCTTCCAGAATCAAAGCACGTATTGCGTATCCAGCCGGATGAAAGTGGTTTCGTAGTACAAATATTATTGCACGAATGGCTTAAAAGTACATACGCCAAAAAGTGGAGTGCTATATAAAGGAAAGATGATGTCGTTAGTGGTGAGTTCGTGGGTGGCTGGAAGAAAATCTGTAGAAAAAAGTGCAATTTGAAGACTTTACTTTTCCCTTCTTTCAAGGAGTTGAAGGATCAACTGTCTCCATTCAATTGACATTTATTTTAGCATATATACACTGAAGAGGATAAGGACGAGACTGACAATGACCTGGGTGTACGTGGAAAATGCACAGTGGGTGAAAGCACGCACAATCTCAATATGATTTATTTTAAGCTAACAAGATTCCAGTCAAATTCCACTGGAAATGTACTCCTTTGCTGTGTTTCTTACTGGAATGCGTACAACGGCATATACGAAACAATGAAACTGGGCACACCAACGAAACTAATTCGCTGTACTTTTAGGGAGGCTGCTTCACAAGAATAATGCTATTATTGGAAATCGGCTTAGAAGATAATGAACTTTTTTTAAGGGAAAATGTAAAGTAATGGCTTATAAAAAAATTCGTGTAGTTAGTTATGCAAGTAATTTTGGGGGAAAACCTAAAATACCAAATACCTTGTCGTTCGCCTAAGGAAGAGGAAGACACCACTGGCAGAATAAATTTTTGGTGGTAGCGCTTGGCTAAAATAGAGGGAGACCAATAATTTAAGGGGAAATGATCTCCCCAGATTTTTATTGCCTCTCCAGAACTGCGAGCGGAAGAGTGAAATTCTGGGGGAACGCTGTGTATGAATTATGGTAATGCGATATATGAAGTACGTGTGCCTACGTGAATCTATTTATGTGAAATTATCGTGTACGGAGTAAAAAAATGGAGGACGTTAGGAGAAAATGATTTCTTATGGTTTGCACTATGAGTAGAGAGTGGCCGGAGGGTTAAGTGATCATAAAAATCTCTTTTTAGTTTCCTCTTGTGTGTTTCCAGGTTGTGAGTGTGTTCAATACTCGACTATACCCGGGGACAGAGAATGGGCCACATTCACGAGTCCCGACTACCCGCAGTCCTACCCGAGAGGAATCAGGTGCCTTCTTTTCTCCTTTCAAGCTCCGAAGGATCACATAGTCCAAATTACTTTCCAAAGTTTAAGACTTCCACAGCCTGGGAATGGGTGAGCAAAATTAATTACAGGGGATCTCCCCAGATACAATTTTTTTATATCCTTCAGAAGAGATTGACAGCTTTTAATAAGGAAAGGTTTTTTGTACTTGTCTTTGAGTAATCTTGCGGTAATTTCTTTTGTGACAGGTGCCATGCTGGCGACTACCTCAAACTGTTTCTTCACCTGGAGGACGAGGGTGTGAATGAGAGGACCCCATGGAACTCGTTGATTTGTGGGGAGTCTAAAAATCAAACTTTCTCCAGTGCCTCGAAGCATTTAATTATACAGTTCCATTCCACTTCCGCCTCTCTCGAGGAGATGATGAAGCATGCTGTGAAGCCCCACCATTTATCCCCGTCGTCGTCATCCACCTCCCCAGCTCCGTTCGGCTTTCATGGAGTATTCCGCTTCCTCAATGCGAGTAAGTTGCCCACGTACATCATCTCATAATTTAAATGCCCACTTAAGGAGACATCAAATATGACTCCAGTGGTGAGACCAAATTCACAAGAATGTGCCGGAAAAACGGTATTTCTTTTTTTAAGAAAAAAATTTACAACACCCGAAGAAAAAAAGGACCCAAGCTGATTTTCATACGCCCATCTATTTACTTTTTTTAATACCATCTGTTCATCACAATCATACTGCGAAATGGCTAACCATTTATCCCCGTCGTCGTCATCCACCTCCCCAGCTCCGTTCGGCTTTCATGGAGTATTCCGCTTCCTCAATGCGAGTAAGTTGCCCACGTACATCATCCCATAATTTAAATGCCCACTTAAGGAGACATCAAATATGACTCCAGTGGTGAACCCAAATTCACAAGAATGTGCCGGAAAAAACGGTATTTCTTTTCTATAAAAAAATTTACAACACCCGAAGAAGAAAAAAGGACCCAAGCTGATTTTCATACGCCCATCTATTTACTTTTTTTAATACCATCTGTTCATCACAATCATACTGCGAAATGGCTTTTTAACATGCTTCCTTCCCATTTTCTGCGTCCTAAAGGATGTAAATTCGTAACATTCCGCGTTCCCATTATTACCACAGTTTTACCCTGGTTGTACAAAAAAAAGCGATGATAGTAAGCAGGACGGTCACGTGCCCATGAATTCTTTACGACCTAATACTACATTTATTGTGTAATATTACATCATGGCATATCATGCCAGAGAAATTATTATAGCCCAGTGTTATATCTACTTCCTTGCAGAAAAGGAAGAGAAAGGCGTTTAAGAAAGGAGTGATACGGACCACACTTTATTCACACGATAAGATCTGTACGAGCACACACATAATTTTTTTTTTCTTTTTGCGTTTGGAGAAAAAACGCATTAAAATAGAGAGCTACTTTTCCTTAGGTTCACTGTACAATAACTCACGGAGACCTAGAAAAAGTTGAGAAAACATATTTCCAAAAATGTATAATGTTTTTAGCACTGCGAATGGTAAATGGTGAATGGGTGCTATAAGTGCGAAATAGATGGACATATTTTATTGCAAGGAGAAAAAGTGGTGTCATTTCCTAGAAAGAAAATTTTTCTATTGGAGTGAGCAAGAGCACTATGAAATGAGGAAGAAGAAAATTGGCGAAGAATAAAAAAAAGCAGCGGACAATAGTCCAGTCTCAGTCGAAACGGAAACACTCATATTCTGTTAGTGTTAAAAAAAAGTGCTTGAGAAAAAAATGGAAAATTGATAAGTCACATTCACATCCCGTTCTTCTTTTTTTTTTAACTTTTTAGTAAACAAGTTTAAATGCAGCCCCTAAGTATTAGTCATTTTAGGTAAAAGTTGTTGCCAGTTTAGTTTATGGCGTGTGTTAGAAATGGAGCACTCACCATTCACCATATAAACATTTTTTTTACTGGGGACGATTAACTGACGTGCATTCGCAAATATTATTTTCTCTGCTGAGCACTTCGTCTTACTTACGTGCATGTTAACTACCCTTGTATTCATATATTTTAAGTACATTAAAAGGGAACTGTGTGCAAGCATTTTTTTACTGCTCATAAAAAAAGTTTTCATTTTCGCTCCATTTCTCTAGCGATGCATGTCTCGTATATAAATGTAATCGCGTTCTTTATAGGCTGCTACTACATTTTCCTTGCAGATAGCTGTAAATGTGAAAAGCGCGGAAAAGAGTGCGAAAGCTTGGGCTGCTTACATGTGGGAATTACAGGGTATATGTGTTTGTCCTCTCATGATAATTCACAGTGGATGGAATAGAGAGATGCTCTCATAACTAACCGGAAGTATTTTGCATTTTGAGCGAGTTCCCCAATAAAATATGGACGGTGGTGGTGGGTGTGTAAAAACAGAGGATGTAAACTGGAAAAGTGCCTTGTGATAAGATGATTCCACGGTGGAAATGGAGAGATAGAATGATTACATTATATTATCACGATTTTCCAGCAGTAAAAAAATCTTTTTTTTGCAGATTTATTATATTCTGCGATATGAATGTGTAAGTATGAAGTGGGGCTAGTTACAGAAAAAAAATATTATTTTTGATGTTTTTTTTCTCTCTCTCTATTCCCAGGATGGAATAAAACTCTGAGAAATTTTTCAGTTTTTTATATGGTGGGAAAAGAGCGAAAGGAGAAGAAGATAAGAAGGAAAAAAGGGGGAAAAGTAGTTTAGCCTTGGTTTTAAGTGGTTGTTTGGTGTGTATAAAGTGCATGCACTTGCAATTTTTGCGTGTGTGAATGAGCATGGCGTGACAGTTCGTTGCGGGAATTATGGAAAAATATTTGATATGGGAAATAAGACATGCGCTGCATATCAAGTGGGGAAAAAGTGCTGGTGAAAAGAGGAAAACTGGAGAAGAATGAATCTTTGGATGTTTGCTCAACCAAATAAACTTTTATTAGGAAGGAGGTCATTGCATACTACACTGAGCGGGAACAGTGCACCACTTTACTCTGAAAACAAAGTTCGTTTTTTTCCAGAGGAAAAAAAATTGTTTGCAGTGGGGGTATAGGTACTATGCATATAACCGCTTCAGTAGTCTTTTATGTGCAATCTGTGGGATCATTTTGCCATATTTTCTGTTACGGTGGATGTGAGAAATTGCATTGGCTCGTACCTCTAATTTTCTAATTTTGGAGGGACTCCCTTTTAAACAGATTCAGGTAGCATTCCACTATAAATGTGCTGACTCAGGTAGGAAATTATTGATGGGAAATGCTACATCCATCCGTGAAAAACTTCATTAGAAGGTAGAAATGGTAAAGCCATTTCCTTGAAATGGGACTTCCTGCATTTACAATGTAGTAGAAAGCATTGTAAGCAAATTTTAGAAGAATCCCAATAGGAAATTAAAATTTTAGGTGAATGCTGGGCAATCCCTTGAATGTTGCGCTTGTACCACTTACATAGTGCCTAACTAACTGCCAATCTCCAGAATTGATGTAATAGGCACTCATTCGGGAAAAAAAAATTCCTAGACTAATTATAACCAACTTTTAGACAGGTACACATGATATATCACGAAAAGTTCTGAAAATAACAGACACGATCTAATTTTCTAGTACTCGGAAAAGCAAATAATAATATGATAAATAATAAATATACATAACACCCACATTCACTCAATCATTTTTGGCAAACAACTTTTTGGAAAGTCTCTGCTGCTAACTCAGGTAAGTCAGTTGAAGAAGCGCACTACAAACACCCACTCTTTCGAGGAATCACTTCAAAGGAAAAATATAAATCCGATTGACATGGTTTGGGTGTTCAGTTCTGACAAGGTGCACTGATTCCACGTAGGCGTTTATTAATTAGAAATTTCTCTAGTTCGGAAGAATTTCAGATACCTAAACTCCTTGTAGAAATTTGATGCATTGAAACATCCACTTCTTATAAAAATATTATATGCTTTTACGTTCTATTCAATTATGCTAAGAATCTTTTCGAGAGCGGTAGCACTTGCTAAAAAATCACTTCATTAGCAAAATTCGATGAAAGCTCACAGCAAAGTTTTTTTTTATTTTAAAGAACTTATTGATTTTGCTAAATGAGGTTAAAAATCTTCAAAAGCAATTAGCTTTTCTTTTCTGGAGCACATCGCCTTTGACTCCATCTCGTTCGCACTTACTCTCCTTTCCCAATTTGCATTAATATTTTCAAAGGCCAAACCCTGCAATTTTCGAAGTAGCGAAAATATACATTTTCATAACTGAGAATATTATTTCTTCTCCCGTTCTATTTCCTCCAGACAAATTATTTTCAGCTGTTTTTACACTTTAGTGATTGAAACCATATTGAATTTTCTTCCAAGAAAGTCAATTTTCTTATTAGATTTTCAGTCTGGATCTTTTTAACGAGAAAAATTCGTAACAAAATTACCTAAAGAAAATAGACTATCTTCCGAGCTCTCCTCCGCCATACGTTTTTTCCACTCCTTTTCCAACATTCATTTTATCGGAGTCTCTAAAAAAAATGTTTTTTCTTCGGGTAACTTTTCCTTCTTCCATTGATAAAGCCCTTTATTACGAGATACTCATCTGGAGCGTGTGAGCGAGGCGAGAGCCGAGAAGAAAAGTAAATTATTGATGTCGTTTCATTTCATTGGTTTTTCTCGCTTAGTTTAGTTGAGGATGATGCCTATGATTTCATACGGTAGTGGTGGTGGTGGCAGTGATAACAACTTTCCCATCAGCATTCTTTTCATATACCTACGCCGCGGTAATTTTCCCCTTCCAATTTCCTCTAGAAACCGAATCCCTTTTCCGCTTTTATCAAAACCAACCAATCAACTATATAAAACCTACGCATATGATATTTCCAGATGAAAGGACAAAACTTTTTCCAGCGAAAAAAAAGATGGTATCGGATCACGTGCTAATTAATGAATATTTTTTTTCACCGTGATAGAATCGATAGGGGAGAAAACTTTAATCATGAAAATTGCATCGATAAAGATCCCGAGATGAGGATGAGGTTTGTTAGGAAGTTTTCTGTTGTAATTGCATCGCAGTCTGCGTGGGATAGTGGCGCAGCGTCCACACATAAATGTAAATACGGTTTGGACAGAGTAAACAAAAAAGACGTAGTCTTTTGAGATGGACAAAACGCGTAAATCCACAGCTCTTACAAGATTACTTTCAACTTTATCTGTCAATCTAGCTGGGAGGTGGGGGAAAGGGAGAAAGGATGAAAATTGGAAAAGTTTATCCTTTCCATCCTTTTGTTTTTTATTGATGTGGAGTGAATGGGTGTCTTTTCGTCCGATTAATTTCTGACTTGGGCTCATCCATTCGCACTTTCTAAGTAGAGCTAATGTAACGAGATCCCTTCTGGGTAAAAGGAGCTTTTCCAAGTTTGCACTTCAAGTTTAACTGAATAAACTGAAACTTGGTATTGGTATTTGCTCTGCTCAGCTTTCACAAAAGTCAGGTAGAGTCATGGCCATGTGGTGTGGTAAAAAAAAGTGAGATGTATGATCTCCGGAGTGACACTAACTTGATATTTCTATTAAACTTTTCGAGTTATTACTCTTTGTCCACTGGAATCTCATTGAAATTCGAGTTTGGACTGGAGAGAGATTTTTGGTGGCGTGCGTGAATTGCAAAGCTGTATTATTTTCTTTTGTCATTGTGTTGTCCTAGGTCAGTTCGAGAGCAATGGAAGACTAGTTCCTGGAACGAAATGTGATTACCGGTTTGTCAGTGAAAACTTCACTTCCCCAGAGGGCAAGTTCTTCTCGCCACTGTATCCTTCAGTGTACCCTCACAATACAATGTGTGCCTATCACTTCACGGCTGGGTAAATTATACATAAAATAGAAATGTGTTTGGATAAATAACCCTTTTAGGCTGGATCGATTCCTTTCAAGGCTAGAAATCTAATAACTAGTAGGCCCACTGATTTTTCGTTGTATATATTTTTTATAAACCGTGAACGAGCTGACCAGGAGAACAGTCAGATCATGACTTGGCAGTGCGTCCTTTTGTTAAAATAATGTTTTCTGCTTTTATTTCATTGTAAATTGCTAATAGGGTACTGCTGTGTCGAATAATGAAGGGCAGCTGATTAAAGACTGATTTATTATTTTGTTTTTCAGCCTTGACGAAAGGGTGAAAATAGTTTTCGGGTCTGTTCTTCTACAGCCCGGAAAATACAGGTGAGTGATCTCACAAAAACTGGTTAATATTAAATAATATATGGAAATTGCTGTAAAAGTCTAATGTTGGGCTTTTTTAAATAAAATTGCAGCTGTCTAAACAAAACTGATTTGATACGCATCTTTGATGGACCAACAAACCGCTCGCCGGTGATTGCCGTGATTTGCAATGAACTGTTGGACTTTGAGGTGCATAAAATTTATTTTTCATTTATTCGTGTCTATGTTAATGAAAGATTATCTTCGGTTGTGCTTGTTGCTAACCTAACCGTAAATTATGTACGTCATGTAAACCGTTTCCGTTACTTCTAGATTACTTCAACCAGCCGTGAACTGTTCATCGAGTTTATTGCAAATTCAGACACTCCTGGAACAGGCTTCTGGGCAAAATATCAGTTTTCCAAGATTGTGATCGAAAACCAGTTCGACCCACTGGAAAATTTTAAGCAGCACTTTGCGAACAAAGGTATACACAACTCATACGTACTTTTATTTGCTTTTGCCGCTTATACAATCTGCTCCATTATTGCCTCACTGGAGCCCTAAAGAGGCTCTTGATATTAGCAAACATATTTGAAATTCAGGTTAAGCCATCTTCTTTATCATTTACAGGCTTAATCCGCTACGGCGAGGATGGTCTACCTCAAGCATCTACTTTAGGTAAGTTTGGAAAAATGCAGCAGAGCATTTCCCTCTTCATTTCTTACGGAGAAGGGAGCTTTTTTTGTCTGTTTCTTGTTTCCTCCAAAAGTAATCTCGTTTCTAGTTGAGTAGCCCTCAAAAGTACCTTTTACGATCCATTTCCTTTGTTTCCAAAGTGCGTGTTTGTACGAGAAAAGGTGACATTTAAGGCGCAGTGAAGAACTAAAAAAAATCTATTCAGGCTTGCACTGCAACTAACATTTTACAAACTCCATTCAGTGCAAAACTCAAAAAAAGCAATAATAGGATGGCTTAAATTACCTATGCTAAACTGCGTACGTGGAAAAAAGGGAAGATTAGAACGTGAAATATTGTTAAATGTGCCGCTTTTATTGCATCTCCTTCTAAAAAAGTACATTTCCATGAGAGAAACTGCTTTCTTTATACTCCTCGCATTTAATACATTCACTCTGCTAATGAACAGTCTGAAAGAATCCAGAAATGTCAAAAGAAATTTTAAAGTAAGAAAAAGAAGGAGAAAATCTTTTTACTCTTTCTTCCTTTGAACTAAATCCAAATACAAAGGGCCAAACACGACGACCAGCAAAGCCCCCTTCTTATACTTCATCTGAGTTTCTGGCCTCCGCTCCACTCGGAAATTCTTGACTAGGTTGCACACGAATATCTTTAAGTTTTCGTATGCAAACCGCATCCCAATACAATTATTATTAATTAATTAATTTTACAATTCCTGGGCCCAAAGCCAAAACTCGTGAACGAAAATGGATTTAAGTTCTTTTTATTCTCGGGAAGAAACCGCTCAGGTTGGAATTTCTCCGGATCCGGATAAACCTTTGGATTTCTGTTAGCAGCCCAAGATGCCATCAAAATGACGGTCCCTTTCTTAATAGAAATTTCTTTGTGATTCCAGTCCTTCGTGCAAATCCTTTCTGGTCTTATTAGAGGAGGAGCCAGTCTCAGCGACTCATTTATACAAGCTGTAATATACGGAATATCCGCACCGTTGATGAAATCGTGGTCGAATTTACACTCCTTCCCGTCCTCACTGTGCTTCTCGATGGCGGCCATCAGCTCATCATACATTTTATCTTGCACCTCTGGATTCTCCACCATGTGCAGCATAAGATGACTCAGGGTGGTCGCGGTAGTTTCATATCCGCCCAAAAACATGTTTACAGCTTGGGCTAAAACAGTAGTCTCAGTAATGCCCAAGTCCTTAAACTCCTTCGTGGAGACACGGTCCCATAGATCAGAGAGTACATCATGAAAGTCCTTCGTATTTTTTAGGCCGCTTTTCCGCCGGGACTCTATCACTTGCCGAAATGTGGACTCTATCAGTTTAGTTGGCTTGTCGTTAAATCGTGGAGCGAGATGAGAGAGTATCGGGAAGGATACTGTGAGCAACACAAGAGAAAAGAGAAAAACACTAAAATGATATGATAATAAAATACATAGGTACAGGGAATAAAAATATTTACTGCTGGCTACAATTTTTTTTCTTATCTTTTTTTTCTACGTCGAATTTCTCTACGGAAAAAGGAGGAGAATTTACTTTGGTTTGGTTGAGGTTTTTTCTCTCTCTTTCTAATCGATTACGCTAGTTGTAGTACAATACAAAAGGGAAATTGCACTTACATGACAAGCTGAAGAGTAGATTGTACTCTTGGTTTTCCCCCATCATTTCCCGGAACGCTTCTGCAAACTTATTATCAGGGTTTTTCGCGTCCTCCATTTGAATCCCAAGGGTGGCACGCGCAAACATGTCAATCAGCCATGTTGTCAGTCGTCTAGAGGTAGCAGAGAGAGGAGCGGAAAATAAAAATATAAAAATTGTATCGGAAATTGCAGTGGAGGAAAGTACTCCACCGCGACCAAGCTTTAACTGCTCAATACTGAAATTAGAAATGTGCTGAATTTAGACGCTGTTATGAGATTTAAAAAAATTATTGGGATGCGCATATGAGAAGATGGTACGGATGTGGTCGTAATAGTCAGCAAAATGATATGAAATCTGGCGAGAAATTCATGTGCATTAATTTTTACAGTTAATGAAAGTGCTAATGCCACTTCAGACATAGGTCCATACTGTAAGATCTGTTTGCGTCGTGTGCATTTGTTTGATAAAAATTCTTTTTCCCGTTATTCTGAGAACTACTTTACTCATGTTTCGTCTGCAGGTAGGAAGAATTGTTTGAAATGTGAGCGGAGCGAAAAGCTGGAGAAATGTGAGGAGGGAGAAGAGGAAGTCGAATAGTTATTCTGAGAATTACTTTACTCATGTTTCGTCTGCAGGTAGGAAGAATTGTTTGAAATGTGAGCGGAGCGAAAAGCTGGAGAAATGTGAGGAGGGAGAAGAGGAAGTCGAATGTAGGTGAATTCTTCTGGGAACAGTTGAACGGAAGCGAAATAGTATAGGATTTCGAGAGGTGTAAAGAGAGTTAGGGAATTTGTAAGAGTTTTTACAACAAAAAATGAAAATGGAAACGGGATGATAGGAGAATAGGAAGAAGGATGTTTATGGAATGGCGGGCGTACAGTTTCCATCACATGCCACATGCTACAGTATACACACGCACAAAAAAAACTCGGCTCAAGAGGGAAGAGGGAAAAGCGGCAGAGGTGGAAGTGGAGTTGGAGGAAGAGCACTTTCCCTCTTGTAATATGATACACGATTTCCAGTACATTTTCAGTGTTAAAAGGAGTTAGGTACTTACTTCCTACAATCGATTTTCACCCGTCCGTTATTGCTATCGCACTCTGCATTCCAGTCGGCTATAAGCTCCTCACAGGTTTCTGCCATCACCTCACTCATCTGCTTCAACTTTGACGTTGTAAACAAAGGGCTCATATTGGTACGAAGAGTTTTCCACTTCTCCCCTGTCAAGAGGGACGGAAGATAAAAAGTAGCAAAAATTAAAATAGCTGTGATTTCAGAAAACAAATTTGAGACTAATGAACAAGTTTCTGTGGATTTGGGTATCCATTCATCTCAAAATGGTATCTCCAAAGGAGAGTCTGTTGGGTATTATGTGATGCGACAGAATTAATCATTTTTGATGGGAGAGTAGGAAAGGAGATGACGATTTTCAGTTAATTACATTTTCTCGGGATCATACTAAACTTTGCTAGTACCTGGCTGGAAGTCCATGATTTCGTTGAGCATTTCAGTACCCAGCTCCACATCCTGTCGATCTCCAAAATGAACAAAGTCTTTTACAAACATGAGACGAATTAGTTCTGGGTCTGCGACGTAAATTTGAGGCTGTCGGCCGAGGTATGCCTACAAAGAAATAAAAAGAAGAAACGAAAATTAATGAAATTTGCACTTTACTTTTTAAAAACTTTTTTCCCAAACAATATGGTTTTAGTGAGGACTTTGCTGCATTAGAATTAGAGAAATTGGACGGGTGCAATTAGCATGACGCAATTATTTATCGAATGATTCATGACAGCAGAAGGGAAGCTTTCCGGGCCATGAAACATCGCACATCCATTAGGCCTTGTTGTTTGCACAATTTTTGTGGAATGTGCCAGTACACGAAAGAAGGATCAAAAGATGAGAGAAAGGATAAGGAGAAATGACGATGGCAATAAGATTAGATAAAATTGTTTTTGCAAAGATTTCCATACCCCCCAAATGCCTCCAAACTTCTTGAACCGCTTAATATCCTCCAACTGTGGAACAGTCTTGTGAATGGTAGGATCGCTCCCTAGGAACAGGGTCGGCTTCACCACTGGAATTCCACAGGCTTCCAGCACCCCATAATTTTCTCGTGCTTGAGAAAGCGCAAGCACAATTGCAATTCCAAGCAGTCCTACAAACGGATTCACTGCAGTGAGGAAAATCAAGGTGCCGAAGAGGAGTAGTCCTTTCGGGTTATTTGGCGATAAGAGACTCGTCACACCGGATACGGCCATTTCGTCCTTCGAAAAAAATGCTCCTAGCGAGAGCGACAGGAAAAATAAAAATAACCGTAAAATTCCCTAATTTTGAATGGAAATGGGTGCGAGTGTGAAAACCAAACTGCTTTCAGATGCAGAAACAGCCGTACTAGTTAAATCCTTTGCATGCCCTCATGCCTTTTTACTGGAATTGGAATTTCCAATTGCCATTGCCGATGAGAATGAGAAACTGTTGCCGGGTGGGTGTTGTCGCTGCAAAGCACAATCCCATCACATCAAGTGCAGATTATAGTTAACGCAGCAAAGTATACCTATACCACGTTGCAGAAATAACCTATACGAGTGGCTTGGCGTGTATCTTTCAACATGATCAATTACCTACTCTGGTCTCGAGTGTGTGGGAATTAGATAAATGATTGTGAGCTGTTTTTGAAAAAAAAGTGATGACAATGGCAAAAGGTCGCTTAATCAACTGGAAAATATATCGCGTATATGACAGAAGTGTAGTGCAGTGAGTATTTTTCATGGTCACCCGTCGTCCAGTAAATAAGAGTTAAGCAATAAAAAATAAGGTAAATTGTAAGAGCATTTTTTGGCAGATTTTTTAAGCGAGAGGCGACAAAAAATAGCGCTGGCCCATATAATTTGATTTACTGTTTTTGACTGAAGGTTATCCAAAGAGCAGAAGAGTGAGAACTGAAACGAGTTGAAATTGATGTGAAGCGATTCACGCCGATGGCATATAGAAGTGGAAGGCGTTAATTAAAATGACAGATATTACTTGGCTCAAGGAGACGTGCTTCTACGTGCATAAATTGCGCTAGTACATAATTCTGTCAGAATGAAAACTGGGCAGCGGATAATTGATAAATATGCTCAAGGTTGAAATTAAGCATATTCATAGCAAGAGTGCATCTTTGAAGGATTGTCCAGTCGAAGAATTGTGCATGCAGTTTATTTAAAAGAGCTTGGCCGCTGACCTTTCAAACATGGCACGAAGAGAACTTCAAATGTTTGCGTGCTGTATCACTTTGCGTTCTTTGTAGGGAAATTTTCCGGAGTGCCTTTTTCCAGAGAAAACTGGGTTTTTGGATTTTGGGTGACTAACGTCATTCATCATTTAGAGTGTTAGTTGACAGTTTTGGAATCCTTTTTTTGCATTTGGCAGTGCCGCACTTGGCTCACATTTCGTTTTGGTGTAATCTCTAAACACGTGTAAAAATTGAGATGTACCTCTTTACATGACTTTGAACTTGCTAGCATGGAAAAACTTGTTTATAAATGCTTCAATTACCCAATAACGTTCCAAAACGAGGGACTAAAATGATGAAAGCGAAGTAGGAAATTGCTCGTATTCAAACGCTAACTTGCGCAAGTGACTATTTCATTTCCCAAAATAAATGCTTAATCTCCAAGTTTATATTCCTAGTTTTAACTAATTAAATATGTTTAAGTGAGTACTTACTGAAACTTTAACAAGTATATTTTTTTTACATTTTGAACTTCTCTCTCGTGCTTGTCATGGGATAAACCGAAGCCAAGTTTTTACGTGTGGTAAAAAGTTGTCACCAGCTCACACACGAATTATTATTTATGGTACGCAGTGCAGCACAATTTCTTTGACTTCATTTGTAGTCTGGGATGTATCTTCGTGCCCATATTTCAGAGATACACATTTTGTTTCGACTTCTTCACTGACACACTTTGCGTGACAGTAATTCCCAGAGCCTGAAATGAATGTAAATTCCTCGTGAAATGTATTACTTCAAATTGAATAAACTATGCAGCCTATAAACTTATTGCAGTAGGGAAAGTTTACACCGGCAAGTCTGAAAGTTTCCGTCTCCAATTTTCTTCACTCCTTCCTACTCCTAGTCCTAGCCGCCACGCCACCATCACCATCGTCGATGAATGACTTAAGAAGAGATGCTCCAAAAAACAAATAAAATTATGTGAGAATGGGAAACTGAAGGAGAAAACGGTGCTCTATCCTATTACAAGTAATAACCGCCATCATCACATCCCCATTATTTGCACACCACCAGCAGCGTTTACAATGAGCTTCGCGAAGCTCTATATTTCCTCTTCGCGCTTTCTTCTAACAAAGTTAAATCCATTATCCTCCCTTTAATGAAAGGCAAACAAGCATGCTGTTAATTAAATAAGGAGAGGACGTGCTTCGGCTTTTAAAAGCTATTTGTTATTTATCCGACACGTGTGATCTCCTTATAATAAGGAATATAGATACTTCCCGCATATGCAACTGCATGGGCATATATACCAAAGTATTTTTTTAGTACCACTCGCCCTACTCTCACGAAAGTACCCCGCAGCTTCCGTACACTATCGTAATAGCTTCCACTTTCAACTTTCATTTTAGCACTGCCCCACTGTCATCAATTGAAAATCTCCAAAAGTACACAAAAATTATTACCTACGTAGTCCTCACACACATTTTCTTAGATGAAAATGAGCACTATGCTCCACCACTACCACTATTATAGCGTTTAGCGTTTTCCCCCGCAAGCATAAAAAGTAGTTTTACATGGGAGGGAGCTTGGCTACTACTTTATTAAGTTAGCCAATCTTATGCTGATCTGATCGCAGAAAATAAAATATGTATGTACCTATATTCATTTATAAATCTTTTTTAAGCTGACAGTAAACAACTGACAGGCACAGGCTACACACCCTACTTTTCTTCTTTTATCCGGTTATGAAGATTTTTTTCCAAGTAAAAGTTTTTTTTCTTCTAAACTTTCTCCTTCTATTTCTAAATATACTACAGTTATTTAGCTATGAAAAGGCTGGTAAAATGAAAAACTTTTTTTTCTCTCTTCTTTAACAGAAAAAACTTTCTTGATGAAAATACTTCACGATGTAAATCCTAAATATAGTATTCATAAGTGCATATGAATCCTAACGAGGTCTCACAAAAAGAGCCTGTTTCTTTGATACACCCTACATCTTACATCATCGTCGTAGTCAACTTGACAATAAAGTGCAGAGAATGGAAAAAAAGAGTAAAAAAATGGAAGAGAGAGGGAGAAAAAAATGTTTTTTTGGGAGAGAACATTTTCTTCCTTGCAAAAAAAGTAGGATCGAAAATGACTTATGGGGGCTGTGTGTACGCGCCGAGAGCTTCCATTCTTGCCTTAGTGAAAATAGGAAAATGATCGGTGAATAATAAGTGGAAGGAGAAGCCATCCATGTCGGTTGAACAGATGCGTTTTAATAGCTATTGTTATCGTGGCACATAATAAGGAGAGAAGGCACCGACTAAAGTCCTTCTCCTCCCATTATTATTCACTGCTCACTCAACCCCATCCGTACGTACATACACTATCCACATCCACATCATCACATCTTTTCCCATCCAAAGAACGAAAATTGTTTCGTATGGAAAACATATCTGAAGAAAGGGAAGGCCTTATATCGTATCAAAATAATAACCTTGTACGAAAAAAAAGTTTCTTTTTTTCTCCTTGCAAGTGGCAGGAGCATAGCAGCAATATTATCACAAGAAAAAAAAGTTCATATTACTGGAAAATGACTTTTCAGATCAGGTCAGGGCAAAAAAAAAATTTTTTCGGGGGTTTACCCATGATCCTCAGATATGATAGTAAAAAAAAGGCTATACAAAACATGAGACGACGTCTCTCCGCTCTCATAAGAATGAATTGAAAGTTGATCCATTCATCCATGAAAGAGGGAAAAAGGGAACTGTTGTAATAAGCAACTTGTACACATTCACCAATAGAATTTTGGAGAGCTCAGGTTGCCATTGTTTACTTGGAGAGGAGGAAGCGATGAAGAAGAAATGGGGAAATATTATGAAGATGAGCTTATATACCATTCCCAACCGCGACGATTATGATTAGAATGGGAGCAGCTATATACTTCCCGATAAAAGTTAACTAACCGTGGGGGAAATGCTCTTATAGTGGAAGAAATAAAAAATGTATATCCACTTATAGATTATTTTCTGGATAAAAGTTTGCTTAATATTTTTTTCTCCAAGATGACATAAAAAATGTGGAAGAGAAAGGAAAGACTTAAAAAAAGAGAAAAGGTTTGTAATAAAATGTAGAGAGCTCTCCCACACATATACATTCCCACTTGTTCCGCTGAAGTGAATAAAGTTTAAGGAAAAAAACGATTGTGGTATGATGATAATGATGAAAGGGAAAAGAATAATGCTTTCACCACTCCAATAATAATCAAGTACATGGTGAGTAAAATGATACAAGGAAGAATCCGATCCGACATGCATGCCTGCGCAACATTAAGGCATATCCTTTCATTCCCATCGCAGAGATCTCCCTCCGTGTGTCTCTTGGCGATGATGGCAGTGCGCGGGGAAAAAAAGACTCGGAGAGGAAACTGGAGAAGCAATTTTCTCTATTTTTTTCTCGAGATCTGTCCGTATCAATAAACAAGCCATAGGGTTTATTATTGTATTGCAGTTGATTGTGATGAAGAGGTAGATATACGGATAAAATGTAATGATGAGATGAGTTTCGTTTCCGCTTTTGGTTACAAAACTGCACATTAGATTTTTTCGTGATGATATTGTGAGGATTTTTCGAGGAGAGGAAGAGAAAGGAATGGAAATGAAATTTGGAGTAGTTTTTTTAATACTTTTTTTTTGGAAGAATGAGACTTATTGGAATGGCCATTATTATACAAAATGATGAATGTTGCGGAAGAGGAAAATCAAATTGTACTGGGAATTAAGTCGATGTAAGGGATATGGCTAGGGTTACAGCTACAAGTTACGAGTCCAATTTGTTCTAGCAAGGAAGAAAAAAAGTTTTTTAGTTTTGGTGTTGGCGGAGAAAAAAAAATTAAATAAAAAAAAGTTGAGTAATGGATAGAGTTATTACGGATATTTGCTTTGCTAATGACTTAATGACTGTGGATTTTCTCTTTTCAATATGCCTTCCAATTTGCATTCATCCATCAATGGTTGACTATATTCCAGAAATGTGGTGGATCGTAATACGAAGGCTGAATTTTTTATTTGAAGCCTATTTCCAACGGACTACAGTTTCAAATATTAATTTTTTTTGTTGTGATTAGTTCGTTCTATGTGATAGCCCTGCTCTTTAACTACAGCTCTGCATCTTCTCTTCCAGTCATTGAATACTTTTCCGACCAGTGTTGTAGGGATCTTGTTCCACTCCTCTTTCAGAATTTTCCACAGCCCATTGAGAGTTACTGCGCGCCGACTCCATGC
>JAHZND010002088.1:0-15597 GCA_027744115.1 Acrocyrtus sp. NNG-2020
GTGTGAAGTTTGCCGACAGCCGACAACTTTCCGGAAGTCTTTGTATTTCTGCGGCAGCCGACTCAGTGTGAAGTTGGCCGACAGCCGACAAGTTCGAGAAAATCTTTGTATTCCCCGTAATCTTTGTTATCTAAATGAATGGAAGTTATCTTGTAATAGATTGGTGTAAATGACATTCGGACATTAAAGGAAGGATATATTATAAGTTTACGTTATTGGGCTGTCATTTTCATGTTTACTATTGTAAATACGATACATGGAACGTTATGGCATCTTAACTGGGACATTTGTTCCCAATAATGACCATGTTTTATGGAATTTTAATGCAAAAAGCAGCAAAATATATGTAATAGATAGATGGGTATACTGTATCAGCGATTTATAAAATGTTTAATTGAACGAATTTATATGGAATCATTAATGTGCACACTAGTGATATCAATGCATCAATGCGCGTTCCTTGTCATAACCAGCATTTAAAGAAAACCACTTCATGAAACTGGTATAAATTAGCTAATGCAAATCCAGTAAAGAACAATTCCCAGTTTTTGTGTGCAACTGACTGTGTATTCGAGTATCCGTATAATATGTATTAGTTCAAAGGAGCTAATTCGAGTATCCACATGTGTGTTAGCTTCCAACCTGTGTGAAGTTATACAAAAACGTTTTTGTACAAAAAACGTGAAGTTTTACAAAAACGTGAAGTTATACAAAAAACGTGAAGTTATACAAAAACGTGAAGTTATACAAAAACGTGAAGTTATACAAAAAACGTGAAGTTATACAAAAACGTGAACGTTATACAAAATGCACAGAACTACTTATCATATTCCTGTGCCCCACTCTAAAATCCGAAAACAGAAATAAGTTCAAGTTGTTAGATCTCTCTCTAAAAAATTATGGAGAGGTGGGAAAATATATTGAAAGTTTGGATGACAGCAAAAAGGTTCTCGAAAAAAGATCCCACGGAGATACTTAGTGAGAGCTCTGGACCGAAAGCGGTACAGTTAGTGGAAGGCGTATTTGTAGTGTTTGCAGTGCTTTTAACAGGCCTTGGAATTGCATTTATTGTGCAGGTGTTGGAACATCTTAAATGTTTGCTTGGAATGCATTGCAGCGTAACATTCAATTTGTGTCGTTATAGTTTTAAAATACATTGGAAATGTGCAGATCGGAAATTTCAAAGTTCAGATTGCGCATCCCAAAATCAATTTGCGAGATGCGGCTATATTTACAGGAAACACTCGCAAAACTACTTTGTATAGTCTTGGCAAGGGGTAACAGAAATCAAAGTTGGTTAAGTCTGCTACAATTGCAATTTACAATAAATTTTTCGCTTAAAACGCAATGGCGTAAATATGCAATTATTATGTAAAATTCGCAAAAACAAGTTTCAGTTATTATGTTTATTGGGAGTATTGATATTGTTGCTAAAACTAATTAATAAAATAGTAACAATTAAAGCCTGCCATAAAAAAGTGACATGCTGATAAAAACTTGAAACTCGAAATGAGAACTACTTTAAATATTATACTCTATACTAGTCAAACATTATAATTTTACGTTGGAAAACTACATAACTGCACAAACGTCAATTAATTAACGGTAATAATGAAAAGGTTCCTTTGTCTTAACTAGACTACAATACATTTGCTACATCTTATCAGCTCCGTCAACAATTACTCTCTTTCCTTCCAGAGTCGAGTACTTTTTTTTATAAATTTTGTTCCCTTTCTTTGTACATCGAAATATGTATGTTGCTTCCGGTCGTTGCTCAAAATCCCAAATCAAAATTGTTTTCTGCTGCAATCTCACAAATAGTTTTTTTTCACCCTTGAAACTCCTGTCCACAGTTTTTCCAGTAACCACGAAAGCTCTACCCGTAATCCGTTCCAGAGCAAAATGCATCTCATGCCAGACAGTGTCATTCTCTCAACAACAAACACTAAGCTGGCTACTGCCAGTCCCGCTAGAAGTACCGAAAATATCACAAAAGTGCCTCCTCCCAAGGAAGCGCTCTTCGGTTCATTTACACTCTCCCCCATTCCCGCCAGGCGCCGCGGAACGTAAGTCAGAGTGGGGGTGACACAAAGAAGTTTTTTTTCAAATATTGCTACGCAAGCAAACATTAATTTTGCATTTTCATCAGTTTTTAGAAATTTTTAAGTTATTTTAACTGGTAAAGTTAAAATTTGGGCTTTTTGAAAACTTTTTTGGGGGTGAAAATGACACTTTATCACCCCCTCAAAATAATTTGGGGGTGATTTGTCACCCTCTTCACCCCCGCTTCCGCGGCCCTTGATTCCCGCCCTCGGCTTTTCCAGCTTCCAACAACGTCTTGACGCCACGACTGCCTGTAAAATATGCAGCCATCTAGCAGCCAATCCTGACTCCTTTACTCTTGCAAATCTAGAAATGACTGCAGATGAAACTATCCCTGAGATAAGGCCGGAAAGCCCTCCTTTATAGTACTCCTCCTTTCCTACGCCAGCATCCTCCCTTCTTACTTTCCTCCTAACGTACTCCTGAGCTATCACCGAGTGAACGACCACCGATATTTTGGTATTCTTTTTAACTTCCATGTTGAACTCCTCTGATTCCAATATCCGATACTTTTCCAGAAACTTCTTGACCGTGCTCACAGAGAAGTAAAAGCGTTCTGTACATCGCCACATTGGATGCTCTCGATTTGCCCAATCAATTAACCTCACCGCAAATTTTCTTTGGATTGAAGAGTGTTGTATTTCCAAAAACAAATTTGTTTAGAAGTCTCTCTTCCCTGCTATTATAAAAGGAGGACTCCCTTCAAACACTATTTCTCGTTCCAACGAGCGAGCCTACGAGAAGTTTTTCTGACCTGTTAGCCCAAATATAATTAACAGAATGCTGAGATGTCACAATTTTCTCCGCTGTGATATCAAGAATTTCTGACCATATTATCTGATATGAAGGACTGCTGACAGAAAATATCTTGACACCATCATGAACCAGCTGCTCAAGAGTTTCATAACGAAGAAACTTCCGTGGAAGAACCATCTTGTAAACGTTGTTATTTCTATAGGCGCTGCTCAGCACTATCACCATCGGGAGAAAGCACCCGAGAAAATGTATAGCTGGGCATCGTGTATCCATGATCTAGCGCCAGATTTATCACAAAAAGTGTCTTTTGCAGAATAGTCTGGAGTCTGGAATGCTCCATTGCACTTCCATATAGCTTGGCAACCGTTGAGGATATCACTTGCCAGGTGGTTATAGTCGCCAGAAAACAAGTAATAATGGCGGCCCACACAGCGGGCTCAAAAACATTATAAAATTCCTGAAATGGGAGAGGCTCTCTCCCGCGGTATCCAAAGCTGAGGAAGCTGAGGGAGTCCAAGGGATTCATAATGTGGAAAGGCAGGTGCGGCTGAGAGCTACCTCCAGTAAGTTTAAGTTTTATAGTGGTGAATGAAAAGATGGTGTTCATATAGGTGGCGATCACTGGAGTTCCGCTTGCACAAAATTGTTCCTTTGCCCTCACAAAAGTGTAGGTTTCTGATACTCGGTTAGTTGTAACAATGTAGCTGTAATTTTTTAGGGTGGACAGCAAAGCGTGTAAAACAGTGCCGTAATAGAGGTCTTCATATGCCTCATTCGTATTGGCGGATGCTGTCGGAGGTCGAACGCTTTTAGTCTGGAGCTCGTCCCGGCAGCTGCTAAAGTATTTTTCCATTCTGTCGGACACCGCAAATTTCACTGGAGTTTCTGGAAATTGTCTGGCTGTGACAAATCTGACTAGATTTTCAGTGCTTATCTTTAGTGAGGAAACCACCGGTAAAGATAATTTACTCCCAAGGCTACACCTCCTCGTACAACGTTGAAGTTGAATAAGATATAAGGAGGTGGCACTGGTCACCTCTGTCGCCGGCATCTTTCTTTTACTTGTCACCAACAGAAAAGCAATATTCTTGACGGAATTAGTCCTCGAGTCATAAATCCATTTAAATAAAATGCTTTTCCAAGTAGGACAATTTCTTTTGCAGTCTAGCGTTACGTAAACTTGCAGCTCTGGACGACTAGAAGGCAGAAATTTGGTTATTGTTGCAGAGTTAACTCTGGAGGTGGAAACTCGAAACTTGTTTGTATGGTACCAGTACTGCTGCTGACGCACTGATGAAATTTTCAGTGCTTTCTTTGGAAAAAATGACGACCTCAGAGTATTTGAGCCAAATTCATCTAGTGGAGGGGGATGGAGCCCGATATGAATCTACAAAAAATATATTTATGCCGTAATGAACTAATGAGTAAGATGGAAAAATTAAAAAAAAGATTAGCAATTTTTAAAAATTACCTGATAATTCCACGGGACAAATTTATGAATGAGTGCAGTAAGATTAAATAAGGCGCATCTACTGCACATCGGATCCCCCTCGGATGTCACATAATTCCCACTTCTCCTTTCAAACACCCAGGACAGCATGACTAAATTTGGAAAGCTTGGTGTCGGGATAATGGCGAGTAATGGAGTTCTGATTATCAGCGGATGCTCTATATTGAGTAAATCTAACCCTAGAAAGTTCGAGAGAACAATAACGCTGCTTTCACCCTCACCATTTGGAGACAGCATTCCCCACCCACCGAAATCAAATGGGTGGGCTGGAAATGGGCCCTAGTGGGTGTAAAGTTCTCTCCAAAAATTTTTCATAGGGAGGTAAATGGCGGTGGTTTTTAGCCCTTTCAGGTATTTTTTCTGCTTCTCTTTCAACCGTTTTCTAGAAAATGTGTTAGGAGGGAGGATGACCAAACAAATTAGAAAGTAGGATAAGTGCATTGCAATTCTCATAATCTTGAGCGCACTGAACTGTTTCTGCTGAAGCCGCTTATTTTACAATGGATGTCGTTTCAAAGAATGAAAAAGTAGACAAAAATTGGGATCATGGGCTTGCTTGATGAATGCCGAATGACTGAAAAAAGCAATTGCTAAGACTTAAGAAGTTGTTGCTTGTAAACTCTAGACAGTCCCTTTTTTTCTTGTGTCAGTATCCTCGTAGAAAAACAACTTAACAATTCCAATTCTTCTTCGCACTTACGATAATAAAAGAACTATGTTTGTGTTGTATTTGTACGTAACAAAAAATATTATGAAAATAAAATAAAATATTGCCAGGCACTTAATATCGACTGGTAGTGGTAGTGATAGAGAATAGCTAAAAAAATTCTCGTCACGGAACTACCAAGCTGTTTCAGCTATAATGAATTTTTTTCAACATGAATCGATACGGAACTTTAAATGACAACTTAATCACATAAAATAAAAAAACCATCGCTTAATAATGTACACTTTTTTAATATCCGGGTAGTATGAGAAATAAATTAATTGCGCTTCTACTTCTATTACATAGGTTTATAAGGTAAATTCCCATTAATACAATCTATAATTATTTTTAAAGAGGTTTTTGCTTTTTATTGATTGACTTAACTCTAGCCTGTTTTGATAAAGTACAATCTGTTATTTCTTTATTTCTTGTTTTCATTTTCATATTTTCAAGCACAGGCTTCCCGAAGAGATTGCCAAACCAAAAATGAACCAAAAAGTGCTATAGATGCCCAAATGCTCTTTCTAGTTCTGAAGCAATGTTGTCCCGAAACCGCATTTAAAATTCAAGTAATAATTATTAAATACTAGCGAACAGTTACATAAGAAGGAAGTAAGAATTCTAACATATCCTACCTTCCCATTGTGAACACGTTTAGGAGGAATGCAATTACCATTTGAGCAAACTGCACTGTTGTAACTTCATTGGATATCAGCTTTGGAACCTTGACACCAGTCATCTATCAATGAGAATTGTTTTATCAGAGGCAATCCATTGCATTGTTTTCCGAGTAAGACACTATCGTGAAACTGTCCGTAGGTATTTATAATATCAATATCAATATTAGCGTGTGCTTGAGCAAATAAGTGCTCAAAATTATGCTGTGAACACCATTCTATAAAAATTGATGATAAGCTAAATAAAACACCAATAGAGTGGTATGCATTAGCAAATTTCTTACTCCCAGCCTTAGGTTAAACTATCTATTTGGAGCTTTGACCTGTTGCGATAGCTTTTCAAATAAAATGAATAGACTAGACTTGTGGCTTGTTATATGTACAACTTGCAAATTTTGCATTACTGGACAAAATCCAAGCTCCAAGTTATTACTAAAAGTACATAAAATAACAATTCGCAGTAAGGATTTCAGATAGAAAAGTACAAAAGATTGCCTACTTTGAATAAAGTATATAAAGAAGTCGTAGAAAAATGGTTGAGTCATCAGTCGCAGTTGCCAGTACACAACTGAACATACTATAGTCAACCAGAGACAGCGATATCCTCCGTCCCCAGAAACATGAAGCCCGACGTGGACAGTCAGTTAGGATGTATATTTCCTAGATGGATTAAACGCCTTCTATTCGTATCTCTTCTTCTTTCGGAGGGAGTGCTAGGTCACGACTGCTCAGATGGAAGTGAGATAGTGTGCCTTGACAAAGAGCTCTGTAACTCCCTAGTTGTCAGATACAAAGATCTTTTGCGAAACTACAACCGAATGGAAAGAGAGCGCAGCGAAATGAACATAAATTACGGGGCTGGAGTTGGGCCTGGAGTTGGATCGAAGATAAAGAACATAATTTCTTCTGGGCAGACCCCCATTAATCTTGTAGATAAAACGAACAAATGTTCCACCGACCCTTCAAATTTCCATCGTACTAATATAAAAGCTATTACAGTAGAAAATTATTTAAATAAGTTTGCAACTACACTCACCTTCACCGTAATGGCATTACATTTGCAGAATTGCCCCGTGACTGCGACGACGTGCGTTTACTGAAAAATACTGGCGTCAGTGGAGTTTATAGAGTCTACCCTCCCAATACAATTACTCTGTCATCGGCATAGAGGTGAAAGTTAATCAAAAAACAAGCTATGTCTACCATTTTACCGTACAGAAACGAAAATTTTGCTTTTTATTTTCAGGTATTTTGCGAGATTAGTGAAAATGAGGGATGGATCGTCATGCAGAGAAGAGCGCCGGCACTAGCTGGACGTATTACATTTGAGAGGACGTGGTGCGAGTATGAAAAAGGTTTTGGAAACAATACGGAGAGCTTCTGGTTAGGTACGGATATGAATTAGTTTGGTATTCAGTTTACAATCTTGCATCTTGTTAGACTAGGTGAATACTACAATTTTAATTCTATTTATTTCACTAGGACTATCAGCCATCGCAGAGTTAACTAAAATGGGAGATATGCAGCTTCGGATTGATTTAACTGACTGGGAAGATGAAGAGCGCTTTGGCATGTACGACTACTTTAAAGTTGAAGGCGAAAGTAAAAACTATACCCTTCACGTGGCTGCGTACTCTGGAACTGCTGGTATGTTTTTTTAAAACGATTTCTTGGCATTTCATAGTTGGCCTGAAATGATCATTTCTCATCTGAATTGAAAACCTTGCAGGCGACTCACTTGAAGCGCACAATAGGATGCAGTTTTCAACAAAGGATCGTGATAACGACCTTGGTACCGAGGAGCATTGTGCAGAGAAGAGAAGTACAATGGAGCGTGGTGGTACAACCATTGTCACAAGGTAATTTCTTTGGTAGTGAGCAGAGTATATGAGTTAATGAGTATGTTTAGTTTGTTAGGCAGAATTACTTATCTTATCGGACATGGCTTCTTTTATTGACAGTCAAATCTGAACGGATTGCAACTAGAAAAAGGTGACGCGTCCCATGCAATTGGAGTTGTCTGGTCACACTGGCATGGTCATAATTATTCACTAAAGAAGGCAGTAATGAAAATGAAGAGAAGATATTCTGCACAAAACTGCAAATATGAAAACTAAAATATACCAATCAAAAATTGATTTGTTTGACGACTGAACCTTGGGTCAATATACTGACAATAATGAAACCCAATATTAACGAAGTGACTCTTTCCGAATATACAGACATTCATTATTATATAATTAATGATTTAAAATAAAAACAAGTTTGTGTATAAATTTAGTGAAATCCACGGATATTGAAGTAACGCAACAATTCTTTTCATCATTAGGTGAACAGTTCATTCTGAATAAACAAACTTTATTTACGAAAGTCTCCATGCAAAAGCACAGTTACTTCAAAAATTGTTTGAAGAGCGCAAGTTCGATGCACCTTTTCCTTTTGATTTTTAATTGGCATCGTTGTAGGTTCAATATCCGGATAAATCCGTAAACTGAACTAAAAAATGCAATAACATGTTTGTCAATTTTTTTTGCAAAGTACCTGAGTCAATTCTCATTAGGGAAGGCACTACAAAGAGCAATGCCATTTTGAATGGCTGACTGGCTTATGATCAAATAATAAAGAGGGTGACGAAAACAGAAGCAGTTCTTATCTTCTTTGCTTAACCAGTTACTGTCATTTACCTATTATCGAGTAAATATTTCATCATAACGGGAACATCCGTTGCTTATATTCTACCGTGTAAAATTTACTTTTGCAAATCTGCTGCACAATCAAAAAGAATTTATTTTCCGAAACCGGTCAATATTTCATCAACAAAACCATATTTTATGAAATTATGTATGAAAATCGCGGTATTTGCTCTATGATAATCCTTTAATTTTTTAGTACAGTGCTTAGATGAAAGGCTGTCGAAAACGCTTAATCCTTGATGACTTCACTCTACCATAAAATTGTACTTGCTGTCGCTTTAAAATACGAAGAAATGAATAACGCCATACTAGTAAGAAAGCCCCCAGACTCAACCCTGTTTCTAGAGTAAAGCATCCTGTAGCGAAGAGTAGTCCCCCACCAAGTACACTAAAAATCACTGAAAAATCCTTCCTGTCTTTAACTACCACGCGCCCAGTCCCATTTCTCGCTGACAAGAATGGGAAGTGGCGATATCTGAGGCGTTCCACCGAATACAAAAACGGAGTAAGGCAAGACGGCCACCACTCCATTATTCCCGACTCCTTCAACCTTGCCAAACGAGTAATATGTAAGGGTGTAATAAGTCCCCTGAAATGAAGCTGAAGCCACTCTCCCGGGTATGACTCTTTCCCCGGGAACATTTTCTTTACAGAGCCACTTCGTAGCAATGTCTGAGACATTGCTCGCGGAATGAGAAGCGCTAGCCGCTTATATTTGCATTGTTCTAGAATGCTGAAGAAGTTTTCGTTAATTATCTCAACAAATATGTGTACCACCTTTCCCAGCAAGCTTTTAACAGAGCTCTGCTCACGAAACTCAAGCAAATATTTCCAGTTGGGGAACTGTGACTTAAAAACATTCACTGTCTGGTCTAGATAAGTTTTCATTGAATCCCACTTGGTGTAGTTCGCCATTACATCATATAGCCTCTTCTCTTCCGAGCTGTCATAGAATGTACCCGTCTCGTCGTACATATTTCCAATGTAAGTTTGGCTGTGCCCAATGCTTCGGCCATTATAATAAATTTCTTCACTTTGTCTCGTTTTCTTGTAAAACAGCCGTTTTGGAGAAGCAAGAAAAATATCAGTCGTCAAGGAAAGGCGGTTTCCAGCGCACGTGTAAACCGGCACTTTGTCCTGTACTAGCTGCTTGAACTTTTCGTAGAGAAGGGGCTTCCGAGGAAGGACTACGTTGTAGACGTTGTCGCTTTTATAAGCGTTACTTAATACTGTCGCGATCACAAGGAATATCCCAAATTGTATCCTGCTGGGTGTTGAGGTTGCACCGAGAAACGTTCCACTAGCAAAAGGGTCGCCTTGCTCAAGGAGAACTTTCAAGAGGGAGAGAAGCTGAAATCGTGACTGGTATTTTAAGGAGAGTTTCTCATTCCGACGAACTCTCCGGGCAAGGCTAGCAAAGAGCTGATATGTGGCGGCAAGAGTGGCCAGTGTCAATCCAATATTTACCCAAACGGAAGTTTGGAACACGTTAAAGAGCAGAATGAATGTAGATCGCGGGCCTTCTCTGGTTCCACAAGTCACGAACTCGAGGGTTCTGATTGGTTCGTATACCCGGAAAGGATAGTGAAGCTGCCGGCCTTTTCCAACGGATGTTACAAGGCGTGGGACAATCAGCGACTCTATGACGTAGAATGGAGCATTGCCAATTTTTCCGTTATCGCAGGTGTCAGATGTCTGAGGGAATAACAGGGTGTAGTTCTTCAGAATTGTGGTAGTGAGGTGCACTGGGAAATGGAACTTTGCATAAAATTTTCTTATGCCGTTTTCTACAAACAGCTCTCGCATGCTTTTCCAGTCAGATAGAAAATTTGGGCATCCACGGTTAAAATAACGAATCCAGTGAGCTGTCCCTAGATTCGCAACAACTATCCAGAGGAACTGCCTTCCCACATTTTGTTCCAGTATTGCGGCACTTATCACCGATAATTTGATATCTTCTCCGAGAACTGTGAAGGAAACAGGAATTTCAAGGTTCATTGGAGCAGTGACAAGTGCCACACTGCTCACTTTTTCTGCCGTCATTTTTACAAGAAAAAATGCGCCGTTCACCGCTCGAGACGCCAACTCCCACTTTGCGTTGAATTCATAAATGTAAGAATTCTCCAACCAATTTCTGACGTACATTTCCTGCTCAAAGAGGTGTACTGCTTCCCAAGGCTTCTCAGGGACGAAGAAGAAATGAATTGATGGAATGGTGCTGGGTAAAAGCACATTAGCTGAATTCTCTGTTTTGTCCTCTCTCCCTCCTACACGCTCCCACAGTCTGTGACCTACTATTCCAAAATTAAACAGTTTCTTATTTTGTCTCAGAAACGATAATGGGGGCGATTCATTCATTTCTGTTCCTTTAAAATGAGGAGGAAATATTTCAACAGTGACCTCACAGTTCAACGGCCTGGACCGGGAGGTAAATCGATATCGGTCGAATTGTGCACAGCTCTGCGTGTAAGTTCCATTCAGTCTCCTTTCAGGGACGTTGTAATAGAAGCAAAGTGAGAGCAGCTTTTCGATGGAAGTTTCTCGTGTCTCCATCATCCAAGTTAGTTGATAACGTCTCTCTTTAAATTGGATCAGCGTGTCGTGAACGAGAGCTGGAACTGGTTTCCTAATTATAATAGGCTGCTTTAATCCTGTCAAGTGAACTCCCATAAAATTAGTTACTACAAAGTTGCACTTTTCCTTTTCAAATTCATTCAGTCCGCTAATGTCAATAGGAGATTTGGGAGCATTACCCCAGATTGGGTACAACATCGACCAAAATTTAGACATTATTTTGCTATTTGATGGCGTCTCAATTGTGGGTAAAGGTAAAACTGAGGAGGGTATTTTCAATAGCGGAGTTGCACCTAAAAGTGAGGAATGGAACTGAAGTAAAATGAGAAAAATAAATTTTCTTGTTTGTGCTAAATCAAAAGTGAAATGATTTCGAGGAGTAAGTTTAAATGGTATTTCCATTTTTTTGCGTTTTGGAGGAGTGAGTGCTCAAGGTATTTTTATATCTGGATATCACCTAGTCGAAATAATTGCTTTGGTTTTTGGAATGATCCAATCTCTCACATAATGTGTAAAATTCTAGATGTTTCTTCAACAACAAAGAAAGCAAAACTAAGGTTCGGTGCGGATTTGGATTTCATTTTCCTTTCTTTAGTGTCGCGATATGGAGCTATTATTTTTCTGTAATATTTTTAATCGATTTATATTTATAAGGTAGCTCGAAAACTGATCAAAGCACGAAGTTCCGGTTTACCCGTCAGAAAACTGTAAATAACAATCAAATACAATATGTCTCGTAATAAAATTCAATCATGTTAATGGATTATTAAAAATATTCACTAAAATTTCTCGAATGGCAGCTAAATGCATTGGCGCTAATGTATTTCGTACAAAGGCAAGCAGCGCTGTCGTGACAATAACAAGCGCCCACAGAATTTTAATACTAAATGGAGAAAGCAAGTAAAAAATACATGCGTGGTTAAATGAATCAGAAAATTCCGGTTTATACAACAAAATGTATTTTATTATCTTTTATTCTTTACTTTTGGTGTAAAGCTGGTGAGTACTTGTATACTTGCCGATATGTCGTTGCTCTTTCTTTTCTTAAATAAATTGGTTCAGCTACTTTCCAAAATACAAACATGTTTTTTCGTATTTGCAAGTTTATTAAACCCGGATGTCAAACTGATCAGAGTAGTAGTGTATGAACCACTAGGAAATTCCACAAGTACAACTATTTGCGCAATAAAATACATTTTAAAGCAGTGTTGCTTGGAGTAATTGGTTTCAGATAAGTAATATTGACGATATTGAAGTAAAAGGCACCCGGTAGTTTGAGAAAATAATCATTTTAGATCTTACACCTACAGAAGATGAGGTCTACTACATTCGATATGATTTTAAGGAGGACGAACACATGGAAGAAGAAAATGCAGTGGGAAGAAAACAAAGAGGATGATTCAGTGTTGGACGAAAGTTGCGAAAAGAACACTGGAAAGGCAACGTTGGACTTTTACAATGATTGAGACGACATGACATGGTCATGGAACTGGAGAATTGAACTTCAGTTGTCGCCGTGTAGTGTGCCTGTTCTAACTGAAGAAAATAGGCAATTACAGATATTGAAGGGGATCATTTAATTAATTCTTTAGAAAATGATAGTTACATGTTCTTAATTTTTACATGTTATTAATTGTTACATCATTACATGCTATTACTGTAATTGTTACCTTACATGCTTTAATAAGTACATTCTAATAATTATTATAGATTGTGTTTGGATTTTCTAGTCATAACATATTTAACAATTAAATTTATATTATCTGTATAAATACAAATGGAGAAGCTGTGTGACGGTAACCAAACTCCCAACAGTACTAAAAATTAAAATTAGAGTAAAATTGTTTTTTTAATAATTTATTTTACCAGAAAATTTTTCATAGTCAAACGATAGTTCATAATTAATTATTAAAATTCATGAGGTAATACGTGTCGAGACAAGCCTACTTATTCATCAATTTACTTTTAATTTTCTCAACTTAAGTTTATTCATACGCTCAGTAATAGCAGCTGCATGGTAAGATCGTTGCAGAGATCCACGCTTTTCAGCGGAGTTAGTCGCTCTAAGAAGTTGATGGAGCCAAACTTGAGCTTTACGGGGGAGAACGAAATGAGGACTCTTCTTTTCCACTCCCTCTCTATCCTCGATGCACTTCCTCCGACGCTCTGTTGAATACGCTGCTTTGTCACCTGTGACGTGCTGTGTACACTAGCAGCAGCGCCCAACAATATCANGAATACGCTGCTTTGTCACCTGTGACGTGCTGTGTACACTAGCAGCAGCGCCCAACAATATCAGAAGATTTTGGACGGCTGTGAGAGCCACCACAACAGTGAAGCACCGAGGGAGCAACGCCTCGGCTGAGAAGGGCAGTCTAATAAATGCCACCATTCCAAATGCCGTTCCAGTAGTTGAAGCCACCACCATCACTGTAATCACTCCCTTTTGCTGAATGCTATTTAGAATCGTTGCAAGAATTTGAGCTTCTCTATAGGAAGTCGCACTTGCTTGAGGATTTACTTTATGGGGCACCCTGAATCAATTGAAAAATCCTAAATTTAATCACTTTTCTAGTTGCGGTGATTTGCATTTGGTAACTTGCCTGTTTAGAAGATCCTGCAAAGTGAGAGTTCCCAGGATGAGTAAGACTACTGTGTAAAAGCAGACCCAGAATGTAGCAAAGTAAGCCATCCAACAGTTTATTCCAACTATGAGCACCTTCAGAGCAAGATCTATCGGAAATTTTGGGGTTGTGAGCCGAATGTTACATTCCGGAATAAGCCAGTATCCAAGAAGATTCGGGACGCACGGCTCGGAAAGATGATACACGCCGACGTAGCCAAGAATGTATCCAGAATACATTCCACATGACAAGTAGCAGAGAGCAATGTTTATCCGAGTTAGAATAGTTCGTCTTTTCGGAACGGCTGATGAGGATCTTTCACTGGCTGAAATTTTAAATGCGGAGTTGATGAAGAGGACCACTTCCGGGAGTTTTTTTATCATTACTCCAGTGCCGCCACCGGGACCTAGTATGAAAGTCAGTCCAATCCCTAAAAGTAGATGGTCAGTTGCAGAACGTTTCCTAGTGCTGAGCACACACTGGAGGAGGACAGAGAGTACGTAAATACACTCCAGTGTGCAAATTATTTTAAACCGTCGCTTCAACTTTACTTCCTTCCATGGAACTAGTCTCAATTCCTCTCGGCTCCAGTCAAAGGGAAGCATGCGAAATATATTCGCCAGCTTGTAGGTATACTCAAATAGGGAAAGTTCTTCTAGCAGCAGCATTTTTTAGAATTTTAAAAATTCCTGCATGTAAAAATAATGCTGGGATTAGGAATATCTTTCTACTTTCACGGACACAGCAAAAGCTTGCGGAAATGAGGAAAATGGAGCAATGAACGAGCTTTCACATATCGGTGAACGGGGCGATGCTTCGTTAATAATATAAAATTACATGGATAATTCCCAAATTTATTCAGCTTCGTTTTTGTAGTTAGCATAAGCCTCCTCCTAAATTCACACGTCAGTCAAAAATTATATTTAGAATTTATGATACAACTAATCGAGAATATTATCCTGCTTCCGCTTTTAGGGGCTGTCCATTGATAAGGTTTACACAGAGTAATGTAATGTTTTATTAATATTATGTCTAACAATTTTTGAATATACGCGGCTCATCTGGTCTCCCAATTTAAATACGGGACACGTATTACATGTCCTGTACAAACATTTTGTGGTTAGCTGTAAGTTATCAGTACATATACAAGCGATAACTACACAACCAACTTATAACAAGAAATCTAAGCTTTTAAACATTAAGAATTTATCTTATATCGATTATATCGAATGACCACAAAAAGGCAGGAAATAACCCGCAAAGGGAAGATAAATTTTAACAATTCCAAATAATAGGCGATAATAAATGAATGATTCCCATCAAAATTGTACAAACGATACAAAACCTTAAAAATTAAAAAACAACATTGAACATTAAAACTTTATGGAAAACGAGTTACTAACGATTTCCGGACAGGATGCCCCATCTAGCAAAATCAAATGGCTGCGCTAAAGTGCGTAACTGCTAGTAATGTAGTAATGGAAGTTTTCCAAAACGTGGAGATGGAGGCATCATCACAATATATAACATTTTTGGAGGTGGCCAACTTCTGGCTATGAATGGATTTGGGTTTGAATACGCTGCAAACAGCTACCAAACATCTACACACTTACCCGTTCATTCAATGTGTTGTATGGCCTTCCTACAATTATATTAGATAACAATTGAAACATGGAAGCAAAAACTTGCTACAGCTTGTAAGATTTCAATAAAGCAGCAGAGATCATGTTTTCTCCTCATGCAGGATTTTTAAGGAAAGTTCAATCTGAACGAGTAATTTGCAATAAAAGTTTTCAGCTACCACTACTACTTAAAAAGTTGGGCTGAGGTGCCGGGCAATTTCAATGTAAACTTTCTTAACCAAATTTTTTTAATGAATTGCATTTTGTTAGCCACAAAGAGGAAAGAAGAGCTCAAAGACAAGGGAGACTACAAAAAATCATTTTCATAAATT
>JAHZND010002089.1:0-14189 GCA_027744115.1 Acrocyrtus sp. NNG-2020
CTCAACGAGAGATTGCAATCGCACAATTTTGAGATAATCCGGGAGCACGTACATAATCGAAAGTAAGTATTGTACTGTTAAAGTTTGAGTGAAATGAAATCAACCTTGACATTCGCGGGCATTCTTTGTTCTGTTCAGTAAAAGAATTGCCATAGTCTGCATAAATATTATCATCGTATCTAGTCACATCAGTATATTTATGTATGAAGCCGCAAGGTAAACCTTTTACTATAAAAATACTTATAATGAGTTCAGGGAAGTCGAACTCGAGCATAACATAAATTGTTTGCCTGATGGTACGACATTTAATGAGTCACTTTGATCATTAAAATTTATTGTTGTCAGAAATGTAAAATTGTGAAGTCACTAAAGCTGAAGATTATGGCATCCCCGTTTCACGCAATATCACTAAAGAATGGCTCCTGACATGACTTTCATTTTTCCCAAGTTGAGTTCATGCCAGTTGATGATGAATGCAACTGTATAGAATTGTAATGTGAATTCACCTATTCATGAATTGACTCAACGTTACAATAAAATACTTAAATTCAGACAAAGTTAAAGCTGATCTACTAACTACTACTACTTAAATACATAAATAATTTTTCCTGTTGGAAAAAATAGAGGTAGGTTGTGTTCCTAAATTTCCATTGTTGGATTTTTGCGATTGCTGGCTGCAAATCTGCGCTGTCAAGTCCCGGTGATCCAACCATGTCTACATTTCTTCACTAGGAAAAATCAGTCTCTAACTCGCCGTGTCATTTTCACTCGTCTACCTTTACGGCATGTAATTTCCCTTGAATTCTCGCCGGTTTGGAACATAAAGAGCTACAAGATATATATCTGCTTTCCATCTCATCGTTATACAATTAAAAGGTTAATGCAAAGATAGATTATGCTGGAGGTAACTTCCTGCATGCAAATGACAACGATAGATTCGTCGACCCAGTGAGACCTTTAAAAAATTTTGGTGACGTTTAACCCTATTAGCCTTTGTGTTTTATATAATTTTCCAGAGGAAAACAAAGAAAAATGAGGGAAAATAATGACAAGACTACTTTTGAAACTTTCGCAACAAAGAGTAAAAATGTCAACAGTTGCATGCAACATAGTCATTATTTCAGTCCAGTGGAAAAATGAATGGATGCAATTACAACGCAATGGACGATGACGGACGACGGAGCAAAATTAAATGAACGCAAAACGCAAACTGAACATGCTGGCATGTTTCCGGCCAGCTATTATATTATCCTTTGCTCATTACTGTTCAGAGTCAGAGTTGTTGGAGTGTGAATCAGAATTTTCAATTTCGAATTTAGACGCAATATAAAAGGAGAGTGAAGTTATAAAAAGCACCCTTTGTTGTCGTGTTTGCGCACACGCAGAACAAACTTTCGTGAAATTATAGTGGGGAATATAGTGACGGTGATTGAGTAATATAGTTTAGATGTAAATTTTAGACTGAATATAGTATTATGATAGCGTGATGCTGTAATAAACATCCTTTAAACTCGCTACAAACCGTTAAAATTTGCTAATATAATACTTGAAACCAAACAAGGCTGGGAAGTTTGGAGGGTCTATTTTTGTGAAATTTCCATATTTGGGATAGATAAATTGGTGTATAGCAAAGGTGTTGGGAGCTAGGAGAAAAATTTGAGCTCACGTGTCTCGCATTACCCCATTACCAGTAGGAAAATTTTGAAAATTTGCCTAATTTTTTTTATGAGATTGGTTCTTCTGTAATAAAATAATAACCGAAACAATGTCTTCCAACGTATTGGGCCTGTTGCTGGCGCTGTTTTTACTAGTTTCGATTGCCAGCGGCAGCCCTTCCACAATTCTCAATTTGAGTCGGCTTAGAAGAGAAGCCGATTCACAGTCATCTTCATCTATGCCAGACTCTGCTACGCCATCGGCGACTTCCATGTCAGCTTCTGTGACTGAAGATGCAAGCTCGGAGGAATCTTCAGAAGGCTCTCAAGGGAAGGATATGGCAAGCTCAACTGAATCAGGAAAGGACTTTGAAAGTAAAGTGAAAGGTGCTATTAGCTCAGCAGAAGGCTGGGTTAAAAATCAGGGCCAAAATATTAAGAATCAGTGGGATAAAGCTAAAGAGGGAATTAAGCAAGCCGCCTCAGAAGTAAAGGACAAAGGTAAGCTAGGCATAAATTATGTGCACTATCCTATAATTTTTATTTATTTGATGAGTGTGTGATATATTTTTGTCATGAAAATTTTAGTAAAGAAAGGAGCGGATCAAGTAGCAACCAGATTTAGAAATGCTACAGGTAGCTCTGGGGAAAAATCAGAGTGCAGCGATAAAGGTGAGGTTGAATTTTTGAATGCTCATTTTAAGTTCTATTATATAATAACGTAAATTAATGATTTTAATCATCGAATGCAATTATTATGCAGATGGAAATTGCAGCACAGAGATGCCTTCTGACTCGGAGTCTTCCTCCATGTCACCAGCAGCGGGCTACCAAAAAAGTAAACGAGACATTCACGAATTTGGATCTCCAACCTTTTATGAATCAAGCTATTCCAGCAGTGGAGGCAGAGATGATTCCAGTGATAGCAACGAATTTTCTTGGAGTAAGCGCACAAGAATAGCTGGAAACAGAGGTAGTAGTTGTGTAAATATTTTTCAGGGGCATAGCGATTTACTTAACGCAAAAATGGATATGATTCTGGGTATAGATACCAGCAATATGCGCTACAAACGCGAGAAGCCCAATAAGTCGGATGAAATGACCGGTAGCAACTCTGCCACGACTGCATCTACTCCAATGGAATCAACTTCGGAAAAGGGGAGTAGGTCAAGAAGGGAATCGGATTCTCAGACTATGACTACTCCAGAAATGGCATCGACGACAGAAAAAGGAAGTAGGTCAAGAAGGGAATCGGGTTCTCAGACAACGTCTCCAGAAATGTCCTCAACGACAGAGAAAGGAAGCAGATCAAGAAGGGAATCGGGTTCCCAAACTATGACTACTCCAGAAATGTCCTCAACGACAGAAAAAGGAAGTAGATCAAGAAGGGAATCAGGCTCCCAAACTATGACTACTCCAGAAATGGCCTCGACAACGGAAGTTTCCTCAGGAAAATCGGGCCGTAGGAGACGGGATTCTGATTCCAAGTCCGGCTCCCTTCCCGCGGTCAATACCTCCATGCCGACAACAGTTACTGAAGGTACAGTAAGCGGAAATAATAGTAAATCGCAGTCTAGTGGATCAAAAACTCGGAGCAAGAGTGACCGCTACAGACGAGATACAAAGTCAGCCAACAAGACAGAATCGCCCACTTCCACAGAACCTACAACTGAGGGTTCCTCCAACGGTAAAAACTGAGCATGCTTGGATAGCATGTGGACTATGTGTGGTCTCTTTTTGCATGTAATTTCTCGTAGTACTGTGGCAGTGCATGTCATCAACCTTAAATTTCAATTTAGTTTTAAAAATATTTACTGATTTTTCACATTTTCTCCTTCTTTGCCTTATTCCATTTTATAGTAATGCAAGCATGGTAAGGTAATAAATAAAATGAATTGCTTTTCTTAACTTGCGCATGTCTCACTTAATAAAACACTGCATGGAGGAAGGAAGTTAAAACAGAATTTATATCGCAGTAGTTGCTAGATAATATAAATTAATACTGTTGAAACAGAGGACTCTTACTATGACGAATATGAGGATGGTTCGCATCATTCCAAACATAGTGGTAAGTCTGGGGAAGATGATTCCAATTTTCAAATTTCTGTCCTCCTCCATGGTCCTCCAAAGCGGAAGGGAAAAAGCAGTGAAGCATTTGAAAGCGAAGAGGATGCCGGAAGAAGTTCTGGAGATAGCTACCATGTTATATCGCATGGAAAACGTTCTAAAATAAAGTCCGTCAAAACGAAAATAGCAGGGTCAGAAAATGGGGAAAACATGGAAACGGAGATGAGCCAGCCCTCAGTTTCACAATCCAATGAAAATCATACTAGTTCCATATTATATATCCCAACTGGAAGCATATCCGGTGAGAGTGATAGAGAAAGCCTGGTGGCATCTCACCATGATTTAAAATCAGAGGCGGTTCCCCATACAATGCAGGTCTTGAGTGGAGACGGCTCCATACATACTTTGAGCTCCCCGTCAGGACTATGGCGACATGACGGGAGTCACATTGAGGAAGGTCAGCATGCTCATAGTATTCCAGAATCTCCACAGAGCCCAACCGACGACGAAGATAGAAGTGAACTTGAGCAATATGAAACGTTCAATTTTACGCACCACAACTCCAGGGAAAGGTACTCAACTAGTAATGAGTGGGAGCTTCCAAACTCGGATGCGGAGAGAATTTCAATGTCACAAGGAACTTCTGATATGTCTGTAATGTGTCCGATCTTAGCACCCCTTTGTAACGAATTTCAACCTGAGAGTAGGCAGTGTTTGTCCGATGAAGAGTGCTCAGGTAAAATACGATTAGAAATTGTGGTGTATCATACTTGTCTTTTACATGCGTTATGTAGTTCGTATGTAAATGTTTTAGGAAAGGAGAAATGCTGTTTTAATACATGTGAGCCTTACAAACACCTCGGAATATGTGAGGATATGCAACTATTACCTCATACTCTTTGAGCAAGTCACGTGAGAAGTTACTGAAGACAAGGAGAGATTTTTTTAAAAACTCGCGTGGCTAAAAAAAATTCTAAAAGTAGCACAAAATAAAACTTGTAGTACATAGAACCTATTTTATTCAGCTAATTATCTCTTGTATAAACAATTCCAAAAATGTAGCTAAACGATGTAGAGACACCATTATTGATTTTCATTTTATTTATAGCTTTAAGAGTTAATGTATCATTACATTACCATTTACCTTTCTTGCACACACAAATAAATGTTTTCAACATTCAACAGTTCTTTCACAATCTTAAATTTGTTAACCGCCAAATTAATCGGCACTAAACTGATCAGCATAAAATTCTTATAAAAGGTATGGATATTTACATTTGCTTGAATATCAATTATCACTGTCATCACTGAAAACTACAATATTTATCTGGTGGTAGTATTCACACTTAAGTGACCGCTGTCACCTAGTCCACGTAGAACAACTCGGCCAGAGGGCAAAATACTAAGAACAGTAATGCTGCAGTTATTCAAGCTGATTCGTAGCCAAGCCTCTCCAGGAAATTGTAGAGCGCTTTAAAAACAAAAATAAATCATTATTCTCAGCAAAAAGTTAGAGCAACAAATAAACAGAGAGCATAGCTAACGATTAACGACCAGTTCATACTAATTAATTCACTCACCGGCAAGATAGTACTGCTGCGTTAAAAAAGTATTATCAAGATTGCCTTTCTCCTTAAAATGCCCTTCGTTTTTAATTGACGACGATCAAATAAGACAACGAAGAAATGGAATATTTTACGAATTATTACGCACGTGAAGTTCTGGATGCCAACTGGAAACAGGCGGTTCTGGTAGACATGGGGCTCCTTCGCGAAGGACAGGATCTTGAATATCCAGCATTAGATCCTTTTGGCCTATCTCCTTCAGGATAATTTCAGCCGTCTGAATTGCTCTAGTCATATTGGAACTTGCAATGTAGTCGAAGTTGATGCCAGAATTTCTAAGTCTTTTGCCAGTTAGCTGAGCCTGAGTCTCCCCCAGTTTGGTAAGATACCGCTCCTTATCACCCTCACCATCCATGTTATACTGTCCATGACGGATGAGAATGAGGTGGCGAATCGCCTTCGCCTTCTTCTTCTCTAACTTGTCGACGAGGTTGTCTTCCCCCTCCTGCTCTCCCCCAACTGATTTGCTTCTTCTGGGTGGCTTTAGTAAACTGTAAGGTTCTCGCCTACAAGATTATTCCACAATTTAAATATTATTATTAATTAGACACTAATGACGAATATTGTATTTATATTACTTACTAATAACTCCCAATCTTCACCTCAAATTATATTACCAAGACATAAAACATTTCAAAAATCTATTTTACCACGTACTTATCCCAGTTGTAGTCCCATTTCGAGTAGGAATCCGGAACGTTAGAAGGTTTAGTTGGTGTCCACGGTGATGACGACGCAGCGGAACAATGTGCAACAATTACGGTAGCTGATGCCGTAAGCAGCCGCCCCCAAAACCCATTTACCGTACTTTATAAATCTTGAGCGATGCATAATTATTCAAACTTACAAAAAATTGCTTGTAGCAAACACAGCTGATTTCCGTATCTCACAAAAATCTGAACTTCCCAACTGAAATAATTCTTGACACGCAAAGAAACAAAAACACTAATTAAATACTTGGAGAGCGTAAATTTTACCCGTTTAATAATTGAAATTGGATCCTCCAAAAATTATTTTACTAGTTAATACTTACTTACCCAAGTTCAGTAAATTTATATCGTTGATCTCAAAAGTCGTTACAGCTAATAGACAAAGAAAGGTACCCCTAAATTAAATACAATCAGTAGTAATTAGCTATAAATCAGCTGCAACTTCAAGTAAACAAGACTGGACATCATAAAATACCACCCCACACCCTACGCACCGGCAATTGGAAATAAGAGGAAGCACAGAAAAACATGTGGCAAGTAAGAAGGATGCTGCTTGATAGTGCTTGGTTGGTGCACAAAAGGAGAGGGTATTTGGATACGAGTGCAGACTGCAGTGCAGTATTAGCGCAAAGTGCTCCTGAAGAACAAAGACGAAAATGATAGGTAGCATCATGATATTGGGATGACTTCGGCTTCGTTTTGCAAGATGCTTTCTGGCGGAGATTTGGAATCATGAACCGAAAGCTGCGCTCCCCGAATGAGTTTTTAATTTTTATAACATGTCAATAAAATAATAATAGAAATGTAGAAATACTCGGTCCCTTTTGTAGCGCCAAATTTACAATACCTTTTAATACTTTATTATTCTTTAAAGAGTTAAATTCGTCAGTTTTGAATACATTCGAATTATTGAAATTTGTTAGTCGTAATAGGTATTTTAATTTTCCGCTTAATCGCTTATTTAAACTTTCTCATGTAAATATTTCATGACTTAAGGCGGATAATGTACCTAATACATCAATTCAAAATATAAGTTACCTTCTTAAAATAATTATAAAAACTATATTGTGTTGGAGTAAGAAAAAAACTATTTATCGAAAAAGTAAATCAAAGAATTGCAGTAAATCTAGGCAATTTAATTTAATCAGTTACAGGTTAGCCAACCGGTGTTTGGTAAACATTATCTCATTCAAGTGTAGTTAATATTTATCGTTCTATGGTTAAGAGTATTTTGATTTGAGTCTAAGTGATATCATTGTACATTGTAGTTCATGTGTTTTATCATTAGTTCTGATAAACAAATTCCGTAAATTAAACATTACTTAAATACATACATGTGTCACCGTTAATCCTAGTTCCATCTGCATCTGTCGCAACACTCGCAACTATCTATGGTTACATATTTAGGGAGATCTTTTAAGTCGACCAGCTTGAAGAGAAGGTCAGTCACTGCTACTTGGTCCAACTTTTTAAACCCGTCACAAGTACGAAGCAAATCCGGCATCCTACAAAGTTTGCAACGAATATAAAGAATACAATTAAAAACCAATGTTTCATGTTGAGGTAATTAAAAAATTAAAAATTACATATAATACACACCCTTTCAGTACACGCAACAAATGAGTTTCCAATTCTTTCATCGAATCATCATTAGTAACATGAAAGAATAGTTCCAAAGTAAAATTTGCTTCAAACCACGAGGCAGGCTTTCCTACAAACATTTGTTTAAGGGCTATCTTCAAATGGTTCAGGTTGTACAGACCAGCAGCTTGAAACAATTCCAGGGCTCCATCACAGGTAAATTTGGAGCTCGGTAGACTCTTCCCGTACATATATTTGACCATCAGGTTAACGCAATCTTCGCTTAAATGCCTCATCTCAATTCTCTTCGTTGTTGACTCCTTCATTCCGGTGGAGGGAACAACCATCTTTCTAAATACGTCACTTCGAGCTATGAAAGTGCAATTACGTAGTCCAATTAAACCCATGCAGTAAAATAAGAACTTTGTTACGCTAAAATTCACCTGTTGGTGAGTTTGTGGATTCAATAGAAAGATACATTATTCATTTAACATTTTAGAAAATTAAATTATTTATTGTTTTACCTGCTAACACTGCTCCGTGACACTTGATCTCTGCACCGCTCCCGGCAACGATCACAAAATCTTTCATTTCCTCATCAAGAAACAAACTTTCAATAATTGCTATGGGGGGCAAGAAAATCTCTGCCATCTTATCTGTAACGGATTCCAAGCAGCAATTGGTCTTGGCTCAACAATATCGATTAAAGTCACTCACTTCACTGAAACTTGGTAAAGTGAAAGGCTATAACTCTAGCTCACGGACACTAAACAGAAACCCAAAGCGGGACAAAATGACAGTAAAAAACAGTACTTTATCAATACACCGCTGGTAAGAGCAGGCTACGAAAGATATTTATTGTGATAGAAAATAAAATTTTCTCTCTGGAAGATTAATCTTGACATTTACAAAACTTATTTTCAGACAGTGTCTCCACAAGTACTCACTACCAAAATGATTTACCACTGGCAAATCTTTTGGACTTATATACTGGAAAATTTTCAAAAAGCCAAACGATGAGTAACGAAAAAGTCGTATTACTCTATTCACATCCAAATATCCGTATCCAAAAACGTTTGGATTGGCCCTGCAAAGGGTACTTGGTACATTTTTGGACTTCTTTTACATTATTTGAAATACGAACGAAAGAAGGAGTGACTGTTTTCTTTTTCAGTTTCTACCCAAATCTGCAACGCATGCATTGTATACATGATGAGTCAAGTTCATTTTCTCTACTTTTTTTAGTCAGAAGGTAATAAATAGTAATAGACCCAGATTAGCTACGAACTAGCCAAACAAACTCTAAAATTATTCAGATAAGTATACTTATAGTTAGTTTGAAAACACCGCTACCGTCAGGGATAGTAACGATAAGTGACGTTTTTGGCCTTTGCAGTAAGGTAGGTGACATTTACGAATCAATTGGTAAAAATGCTAATTGCAGATTTACACATACATATTTGTTGTCCATAATTTGGTCTATTTTAAAGTCATTTTCCGTTTGCTGTGAGTTTGTAGTGTTTGTACAAAGGAGACAGCTTTTTTCACCTTCGTTGACTTCCGTTAAATGCTTGGATATCAAGAAAGAGGGGCAAATTGATAATTTACTTATTATAAGAGTAATTATGGAAGTAGGCAATAGAAATGGTAGTATGCACTTACGTTTTATTCGAATGTCCAGAACCATACCACCTGGTCTGGCCAGTTCTTGCGAAAGCTTTAATATTAAATTACGTAAGCGGTATCGCGTAAGTTATTAACTTAACTATCATCTGTATGTATGTATATAAAAATGTAAATTGCGGTAGGAAAAGCGGTACATGTTTCTGGTAACTGGTTGAATGGTAGCAATAATCTTTGTTTTAATTAGCTGGTCCAAATTGTTGATTCTTAGAATCCATAAAACTTTTCGTTGTAGTAGCTTTAATAATTGGGTGGCCATATCAATTTCTAAAAATAAGAGGCTACTACAATTGATTTAAAAACTCGGCTATTATCTTTATGAAGCTTAAGAAATATGACAAATATGAGGCCGGCTTTCCATATTTTCGAAAAGATAAGCGTTTTATTTGTTAAGCACTATATGAGGTACGTCTATGTGAATCATTTGTCTTCGCCTATTAGTGTACTATCCAAAAATGGAAAGCTGCTATATATATAATTTCGCAGTTATTATACTATAACCAGCGAATTGTTAAAATCCGAAACCAGCTGCCTATTAACTGCTGTATACAATTGCTTTACTGTATAATTATAAAGCGATTTCTTCCAAATAACAGTCATCTTTTGAATTTGTCTTTATTCAGATAGATGGTTTTCTAGAATGTAAACCAATGTCATTTAAAAATATTAAATATAAATAAACTTGGTGCAGTAAATTTTTGTAGATTTTTAAGAAGGAAACCACAGGCTATAGGAAGCACCACTAAAATTCAGTTTTAGTTTTTCTTTCACTGGTATATATGCTGCATTGTGACAAATATTCTTTAAGATGATTCTTGAGAATATCCAAAGTTTTGGAAGAACTTACTACTTAGCCGCCAGATCTGGAAGCGTGTCGTATAAATGGGACAAAACCTCTATGAAGCTGACGAGTGCTGGAGAAGGGGCTAGAAAATCCTTTAAAATCCGTTGCTGGTTACACTCCATTTTCAACGTTATATTTGCGTTACAAATTGTAGTCCTTAACATGTCGCCTGATGCGCGGACCCACAGGACAGTCTTTCTACCACAAAACTTACAAATATCTCTTGTAATGGTAGGGCTAGCAGCCCCCAACTTTTACCTTCACTATCTCCAAAGAAATGAACCGGAAATTGCCAATTTCGTCAACGGAATCATTCAGTACGCCCAAACTTACGGAGTACCAAATGGTAGGCTGCTACTTAATAATTTGTCGACAATTACCTCGATACCACTGTTTATCATCATTTCTTGCAATATGACTTTAGAGTCAAGGAAGATCCCAATAATTGTCAAGATAAACACTATGTTTGCCCAACTATACTGTCTCTTTGGAAGTGTTTACGTTGTTGTCCTCGTTTTGGGTCTGCATATCATTGGCCCTTGTCAGGCTTCCCTTGTCGGGTCTTTGTTGCTACCCCAATGTTACCCAACGCCGCAACCAACATCATTCTTGTTAGGAACGCTGGACATCTTTGCAACCCTTGCAGTTTTCACGATTAACTACTATATGCTTACATTGGGAGTTAATTGTTGCGTATTTTATATTGCCAACATCCAAATACTCTGCACCATGTCTATTGGCAGCTTTCTTTCTCAGTACGCCCCGCAATATTTTTTTATCTGCAATAATTTCAATTTTAAACTACCTAAAGGTAAAAGCATGTTTGGATCGATTTGTCGTTTCTTTATCATTTTAGATTGAAGTATCGGCGTAACTCCGGAACAGGAAAAACACAACAAACACTATTCGTGATGTACCGAAAACTCCAGCTCCTCTCCATTTTGGCAAATGATATCCAAAAGTCGATCATGACAACCTTGTTAACTGCTGGCACCATCCTCCAAGCTGTCTCTGTTACCTGTCTCGTTAGAGTTTCCACTGATGGAGGAAGTGTAGTAATGATGATCTTCTTCTTATCACTTCTTGTCAATGCAGTCATGCTGGTTTTAGTATTATTCGGGGGGATGGGTAAACTGTTCTTACTGTCCAAAAACGCTCTCAGAAATATTTCCAATATAATGTTATGCAGAAAAGCGTTACTTTCTGCCACGATATTCAGAAGCTTAGCGGATGACAAAAATTCAACAAAAGTTGCCAGAAGGTTTTTGAAATCTTTCCAAATTATAAAGATCAGGTTCGGTACGATCAATTTTGTTGATGAACTGACTCCTCTAAAGTGCATGGACTTTGCGAATGGAGCTAGTCTCCAAATGCTTCTAATTACTTCTAATTAAGCACCAAAAAAATTATATTTTTTTTGTGCTTAATGCTTATAGGTATGCAGCAAAAATAGCATTTTATTATAGCCGTATTTTGATTGTATGTATTTATATAAGACAATTTAGAATATTAAAGGAAAACTATCGAATAAGAAAAGTAGATTACTTGGAAAAGTATTTTTGTTAGGAATCAGACGGTTTAAGAACCTAAACGCAGGTACGTATGATAAGCCTATAATTTCCTAAAGCAATTATTTGCAAAAAATAAATTTTAAGTAGGCTTTAAAACACACTGATTCCCTGATCATGACAATGACAACTTTTTTCAATCTCTTTAAGTCTTAAAACCTTTGGCTTTGCACAGAAAACAACATGTAAAAATCTATAAGCAAAAACGTCAGCAATATTTCCAGCATTTTTATTGAAACTCGTTTACTTACTCATATCGTCATTTTAAGCGTATTGAAGTTGACGCAATCCCCGGATTTTCAATATGAATACCTAGCGTTCAAATTACAAAATGTACAAAATGCTTGTTTGTCGGATATAACGTTTAATTATAATTCGCCACGAATAGGAACAAACTACTAACTATACGTACCTAAGTTGTTCATCACATGAAAAAATACAGGTAGATGGCATAGGTATTATTATGTTAAGGAATTTTCCGTGAAGCATATATTTCTACGATAATACACAATAATTATAATTACATAAACGATATCCGTAAAGTATAAAAGATAGCTTCTACATGCACAGCAACAGAGCAAGTGCCGACTAGCCACACAGTTTAAACATGCCTCTACTTATTTACTTCAATTTTTGATAAAAGAAGTCAGAAGGAATGCGGCGAGCATGTAGGAATCAATTGATGAGCTACTCCACAGAGAATAAATTTTTATTCGCAATAAACAAGTTTACTACCGAGAATTCAAAGTTAGACTTTAACTTTTTAAAATCAGGCTTAAGAGGCAGTTACTAGTACTAATGTAATTTCAATTTGTAATTTCAGGAAGTCATAAAATGGCCTTTTAGTATCCTGATTGAATGTTATTGCAAATGTTGTTGTTAATCCATTCAATACTTTGAACCTTGATTAGTAGTCGATATAAAGCAAAATATAGCATTTTAAAATTACATTAGTATTACATTAGTAATAGTTTGACAGTTTTTACGCCTACGAATCCTTTACGCCTCCATAGCGTCTTAATCTCTCGCTTTTTAAAATTATGGTATCCAGATATTTTCCCCATTCTACTTTGTTGGAACCAAATGCTTTAATCTTGAAATCGGCCATCGTGCTTCGAAATATTTTTAACAAGAAAGCACCTGCAGCCGGAACTACGGAAAGCAATAAAAACAATTCTCAACATTCAAAAATCTACATCATTTATGAAATAATAAATGACGATGACAGTGTGTTTGAACTTTAACCATTAATCATGATAACTTCTTCAATGAAGTCAGGATAGTAAGTACGAGTTTCAACATTTGACTGTACGAATGCAGAAATGCCTGTACCAGAAAATTAAAAAAGTTAAATTAAAGTTATTTAGTATTTGCAAATCGCAACTAATATTCAATTGTAAATAAAGTTTGCTTTGTAATCACTTACAAGGAGAACAACCGTGTTGAATTAGATTAAACCCTTCTAAGTCTAATATAACCAGGTACCTGGTTACATTAAAACCGAAAAATTGTTGGTTAAAAACTTGCTGAAAACTTTTTTCAGTTGTGTATTGAAGATAACGCTTAATCTGATGCATTCTTCCTTGAATAGATGCACCGCGCAGGTCCCAGTCCCCTATGTTCATTGTTAGAACTGTAAAAATATCGAGAATGAAAAAATGTTATAATTATTATATACGTGTTTCGGGGCATTCAGATTTAAACTGCTATAATTTTATTTTGGGTTACCAGGTCTCCCGGTTTTGTCACGAGTGTCGAAACTAGCTGGATAATCGCTTTCAAACTCAGCCCAATTTATTCTCAAAATGGTACCAATGTCGTTTTGAGCCCTCCATTGTACTGTCTTAATTTATTTACAATTTTCCATTAGATTGAAACTAAAAATTTTGTATTTTGTATTTCATAGTACTACACTCTGACCTTATCGAGCATTTCTTTAGCCGCTGGAATATTTAATGACGCCCCTGTAAATTTAAATCGGGTAAATTTCATTTTCTGATTGTATTATTCTACAGAATGGCAGAGATACAGATGATTTAATAATTTTGCTTTACTTCTTAGCCACCGAATTAAGTAGAAATCGTTTTTCATGAAATCCTCCTTTACAGTCGGCACTACCAACGACTTAAACTAACGCACAGAAGAATGTAAATGCTAAAGGTGTCATCGAACTCTAATGACTGATTAAAAAGTGAAAAAGAATATTTTTACCTGTGACATTGCAGCTGTTTCTTTTGAAGTAAAAATAACGTCAGCTAAAAAGCTGCTTTGGATAAGACTAACTGATATCGATAAAACAAAAATGATTGACTGCAATCTCTTCATTTTGCCCCGCTAGCTTTAAAATAATTTTTAACGCACTTATAGATGAGAATTTCGAAAGCAAAAGTCAAATTTATCTTCTTCAAAATTATTCCCAAGTTTTCCCCAGTTAGGTACTCTCCTTGCTTCCAGAA
>JAHZND010002090.1:0-10147 GCA_027744115.1 Acrocyrtus sp. NNG-2020
TGCGGATGCTTCTTGTATTCTTGTACGGTGCGTGTTTTTTCTCATCTTTTCCACTTACAATCGTCAGATGGATGTATACCTATGCTCCCCATCATCGTCACTATTTTTTTCAGTTTCCCTTTTTCTTTTTTTCCAGTCATTTGAAATTCAAGTCATGCTTTCGAGCACAATAAGCGGAGGAGTTGTGTTATGGCGTGATGGGGTGAAATAGGTTGAAATGGAGTAGGGACTTTGGCTAGTTGATTGAAAATGATGAGGTGGCATAGGGAAATCGTATCCTAACTTGTGAAAGGGAGAGAGAAGGGCCCTTCTTGTTCCCAGTCCCAGTCCAGAAGATAAATTAAGTGAACCTTACTCCCGTAGTGAGATCCCTTCCCTTCTGCTAGCTGAGATCGTAGCGTTTTTTTCTAGCAAACTGATTTTGAAATGGGCATCTGTTCAGCGCACCGCAAGTAGTAAATTTAGGATGAAGAAATATGACTAGATTTTGAAGGTTTCTTTTTTTAAAAAAAATTATGGATTTATTTTTCTTTAAAAAAATCTACAGCTTTAGGTATACACTTTGTACTGAGAACAGAGAGCACACTTGGAGTTAATGCGCATAAAAGGGAGAAGTAAATGATTGTAACGATTTTCTAATCTTTTTCTGTTTACAGGTGGGTCATCCTTTGTTTATCTTGGCTGCTCTCCCTCAACCGTAATATGGCATCATCCCTGACAGCAGAAGGAATGGTCCTTGTTTCATCTGACCAGCTGGGGAATAGCATCCGCTCTCACTTCTATCGCACTCGTCCATAAGAAAGTTGATGCGGATGAATTAACCGGGATTTGTGGTGTTGGCTTTCAGGTTTGTAGCTAAAAAATAATGAATTTATTGGTTTGGTTCCTAGAACCAATTTTTGCTTTTAAGGCAGCTTAGTTAGCAAAGTTCTTTACTCTCGCACTGGCAACTTCCTTCTCAGAAAACACGGCTTTCCCCATTCAACTTGAAGATTGAGTGTACAGTTAAACGGTCCTGACTTGCCTACTAATTAATAGAGCCTTATCATCTTATTATGTATGCCTAAATTCATTACTAGGATTGTTCACTCCCTTGCTTAATTACATTGTTTCATGTTTTGTGGTGATGTCGATGTCCGATGCTGGCCCGGTGGTGTGGTGTGGTATGATTACTTTTCTTGAGAAGAATGCACTCGAGAAAAGAGCTCGTAGTGAAAATGAATGACGCAGCTTTTTTTTCTTCGACGAGTCAACTAAATTGTTTTTGAGCTTGTGTAGTTTTGAAGATATATTGTTCCTTTGTGCTTCGGAGAGGACAGATCCCCATTTATTATATATATTTTACAGCCATCCTGATAATTATTTATGAGTGATTATGTACTCTGGCGAGCATGTCAGCGGCTTGATGCCATCAATTAAAACGTAACGAGCGTAATGGACTGGGTATGGTGGGCATGCAGATAAATACTTATAAATGCAGATGTCGCGTGATTAAAGCCGCAGCAGCTTTTGTGGTGTGCATTGTGCACGCTCAAAAAACTGTGAACGAATATTTGACTTGATTAGAAGAGAGTGCATTTAGGGACATGGCTTGGCAATAATCGTGGCATGAGTGCTGAGGATTAATAATTGGTTGTTGAAAATGCACGAGAAAGTCTGCTGCAGTTTGTCGGCAAAAAGTTAATAATGTGGAGTGCACCAGGGGAAACCGGATGTGATTTGTAGAGAAAAAACACATTTTTTGTTTTTGGATCCTATTTTCGTGTACAAATATGCACTGGTTTAGAGAAGAATACAATTTATGAATTGGGCTCGTGCAGGGTTGAAAAAAGTGAATTTCAATTGACTTGAATTGCCCCTCATCCGAATCCTATTTTAAGTTGAGTTGGCCGTCGGTTTGAAATAGTGTAATGTACTTTGGCAATAGGGACGGGATGATATTTAAAATAGGCAGTATAGTCCGATGGCAGGAACCGATTAGGTTTTACGATTTGTATTTACATTTTGGCGCAAATGAAAAATGGACCTTAATTTGTTATTCATTTATTCAAGTTGTCAGTGCGAGAAAGAAAAATGCTTCCATAAAAATATATATTTTTAAAAAATGATCTTAACATCCACATTTTCCTTTGTAACATTTCTACATTTCCGCACGAACAGGATATGGACGCACTGACGTACTACAATTTAATTCCATTAAGCATCTGCGTCGTCCTCGGCTTGATTTTCTTAATTGGAGGACTAATCGCGCGAATCTTTTTCCCCGAGTGGAACCTTCCTCTGTCCGGTTTCCGGTTGTGGAAGCCGAGCAGTACTTCATCGGGACAGAGCCGTTTGGCAGGATGTGAGCTGTCAAACAATTCTGGAGCAACTACAACTGTTAGCCACAACCAGGCAGCGGCAGCTGGCCATCCCATCCACCAGCATCATTTACACCACCACGGAGGACCTGTCTCGGGTCATCTTCCGCCTCAAAGCAATTTCAGAGGGGCGCACGGCTACAGTCCAGTTTTAGTCTTGCCAAGTCACCCCAATGCAGGTGGTCACTCACATGGATATCATCATGGTCAATGCAATGGAGTTCTCAATCCCAATAATAACAATGACGGCTCCCACCACCAGTACCCCGGTGGACACAGCTACTTTCCCGGCTGTACTAATCCCGAGCTGGAGCCCTTCTACACAACGGGAAATAGTCCAGCGAGTGTGCTAGGAGTAGCTGTGAGTGGGGGAGTGGGTGGCAGCAACGGAGTTATAGGAGGGAGTGCAGGTGGACTCCCAACCCAAAGACTGACAAAGTCCTTAGAAAACTCTAAGGCTGTGTGGATGCGCATCGGCATCTTTGCTCTAGTTCATAGTCTCCCAATCGCCTGCCAGGTAAGAGACGTAGAAAAAAACATGATAAAAATGTAGATGAAGTGCGCTTTAAATCATAATTGCTGAAAACTTCAAACTCTTAATGGAATATTAACTGAAGCCATTTTATTTACTTTTTTATTTTTATGTAGATGGGCACAATGATTTACGAGCTTTCAGGAAGAGAAGACTGGGAAAGTAGGAGGGAGCGCCCTAACTTGCAAATTTTCCTCCTGAGACTCAACATGAATCTCATAGCCGGTCTCACTACAGGTAAGAAAAAGAGTTAATTGTTATCTGACAACTTTTTTATTGATAGAAAATTACAAAATTTCTCCCCATGCTTTATTCCATACTCCCTTTTGCCACACACTTTCTAAATTTGAGCGTACAAGCTCACTCGAAAATTATAAGTTTTGCTAATGCATAAATTGTTTATCTCGTTAGGAGCTACTTAGTCATTGTAAAAATCTCAGAAAGGGTTTTATCACTCTTTTATTTTAAAATAGTCGCAATCATTCACCCAACGAAAAAAAAATCTTTATGGGATATCTTATCCCCGCTGAAGTAATCCTCAGCTCGTTTCAACAAGCATTTTATGACTTTGTTGGAATTTTTATGCCCAACCATAAAAATTTCCCCTAAAAAATAACATTCATGAATTTAAGAAGTTATCTGCAGGACAGAGCTAGTAAGCATTTTTTTGTTATTTCACTCAGCCCCAGTTTTTCCCCTTTCTTATAAAACTGACTTTAGAGAAGATGTAACAAGACGCTATTATGACTCTCTGGAAAGGGGATTGTTTAAGGGCTTAAAAAGTTTCAATATTTTACGACGTTTCCGTTTACTATGGACAGAAGACTATAAATATTTTTTGTCATCTTATCAGTGACAAAGCCATTTTTCGAGAGAAAAATTTGTTTCTTTCAATCCTTAAAAATGTAATGCGCAATAATTGCCGTTGCCACACTCCTTCATATGAGTGACATAGGCCTATATGTAGCCTACATCAGTTCTATCTTTTAAGAGGGCATTTACCAGAAGAAAGTGTCATCTAAATGAAACGCGCTATCTTTCGTTAAATCCGAAATGAGTCCGAGAATGAAAAAAAAAGAATCAAAGTGACTTTTTCCACGAAAATAGCTTTCAAAAAGGGGCCACTTGTCCTTTAAAATTTATCGTTTCAAGAAGATACAAAGCGCTTTATCCTTCATCAGAAAACCTTTCTTGTGTCCTGTTCCGTGGGCCCTTTTGAAATCCTTACCTGTCCTGGTAAAACTTCCATGTTGTCTTAGAGCATGGAGGAAAAGGGAGGAAAAAAAAGTACGCATAAAGATGTCCCAAGATCTTTGAAGAGATGAGGCAGGCATACCTAACAAGAACCGTTGCTTTTCTGAAGAAACTTAAATTTTTTTCTAATAAGACGTATGCTGCCACTACTGCCAAGTAGGAAAATAGAAGAGAGTTGGATGTAGGGAATAGTAAAAACATTTCATTTCGAGAACTCAACAACAGGAATAAACAACAATAAAGTGCTCCCCTCCTTCTTAGAGTTGTGGAGTTGACAGGAGAAAAAGATCAATATTATTTCTCGCAATGACAATATTTTCTTAGGGACTCCTTCGTCATCTTGCTCACTTTTTGAAGTCTAACGAGCTGGGTTTTACAATTGTCTAAAGGGAGCATTGTCTGGTAGTGCTTGAGGAGGGATGCTTTGTAGGGGCACTCTGAGATAAAATGTGTTTGTCAAAAGGATCAAGTAAAAGCTACTGCATCTGTATTTTATAAATGGAGTTTGTGAAGATGCAACAAGTAGCCGTAGAGGAGCTGAAAATATTCTGCTTGCTCAAGATGCATTCTATGATTTCTCACGAATCTTAAAAACTTTATTTTTGAGTATAGTCTACGCTTCCTTCCTAAACAAGCATAGTCACGGGACTCTGGTAGTATCTCACAAAATAAAGGACTGAATAATGCATGAAAATGACTACGCATTTTTATTTTAAGTGTTATGTGGCGAGAACAAGAGTACTTCAGAGTTCAAAAAAAGCTAGCTACCAACTTTTAGAAGTTGAAAGAGGGAAAACTATTACAAAGTCATTCTCTCTTGTTATTCAGCAGAAACTACTTGAACCTTTGAGTTTTCTGTACTTGTGACCTTCTTATGAGTATGCAATGATAATTTATTCTGATTATTTTCTGTTTTTTTTTACCTGACAGGTGTGTGGGTGCTGTCAACTTACTCATGGAAATCGTTGTCAGCGTTGACACGGAGGCATTGTTTCTGCTTCCAGCTGCCAACGACTAGTGCATCGAAAAAGAACAAGTCACCCCATCATCATCCCCCTCACCATCATCATCACGTCCAAGGACAGAAGTCATCAGTAGTTCCTAGCTCATATTTAGCCCCACTCCTGCCAGACTCCTCGAATGGAAACTCGTCCTCAATTATCCCGAGTAGTTTGCCACCCCCAATGATCCCAGTGCCTGCTGGGTCTTCATCCTCATCAAATAATCATAACAGCACACTACCTATTTTAGGCTCCAATAATACTTTCACAACGAGAGGAGCCCTGGCAATACACAATGGTGTGGGGATCTTGCCAAATGGGAGAAGTCATAATGGCAGCAGTATCCACAGTCATCCTCTCCCACCTCTCCCCGCCAGAAATCCACCAGACCACTTTCCCTCTCACTCCCACCAGCATCAACGAATTGACTCTTGGAGACGCGGTGAAACCATTGTTTAGGGGAAAACTTTGGAAATTTGATATTGATTTCAAATCTGATTTACATTTACGCAATAGTACTCTACCCTTTGGCAAAATACTTTTTTTTTTAAATAGAAGCTAACTTAAAAAAGGTAATTCTGCAAGTTTGTCAGACTAAAAAAATATTATTTACTCCGTATTTTCTTCGCTACTGCATGCCAAAGATTATTTTGCGGTTTGTTTAATCGCACTTGTTGATTTTTTATGCTACATTTGTCTTTAAAAAGGTTTAATTCATTTTTCATTATCGCTAAAATAATTAACTTTTAAACGAGCTAACATTTGTACACTATATTGTATAGTTTTTTTTCGCTTTGTAAGGTTTTTAGGTTTTACATACAAGAATGCAAAAATGTAATATAGCGCGGCGTATTTATATTTACAACGTACTGAAATTATACTGACACTCATACATACTTACATTACTGTGAAATCTGTCAACTACGACTACGATGCATTTAAACAGTTTTTTTTTGAAGTGGTAAAAATAAATGTTACATTTTGTCTTATTGTGAAAGCGAATATTATGGAAAGTGGATGGTTTAATAAAAGAAGAGCCGTAGCACTTTTTGCGGCCAAGTCATTTATCAGTGACACTAAAAGAAACTAGCGCCATTATAAAAACGTGTACTCATTTTCTGGTCGGAACTCATTCCCATTCATTGGACGAAATTGGATTTTCGTGCTGCATTCAAATTGATTATGTCATCGTAATGACACTCTCCTCATTTCATGGCTTTGCAACTAGTCATCGCTGTTGTGGCATAGTATCGGCATCAGCTAACAAGATTCCACTTAAAATATCCGTTACGTCATGCCATGGCACACTGCACACTCCGAATTCTGTTTTCTCTCCGTGTAAAACCGAGTTCATCACCTTGTACAGGAAAAGGCAATGCTCAGACAAAGCACCCGAAACAATTTCATCTATTTAAGCAGACCCCACAACAATAAAAGGAAAACGATATTTACAGCTTTTGCAAACTCAAATGCTACACTTTTTGCAACATCTGGCCTATCATTTTCATTTTGTAGATCACGAAATCGCATAATTTCATATTACCAATGATTAAACTAACATTTATTCGTTGCGCCTCAATAAGATACGTGCCATACCTGTTTAACTGCCGTTCATTTTAGCACTGAGCTCGTCAAAACGCTAATTTGACGGCTGCTCGAAACACTACCTAAAAATGTTGATGAGCTCTCTGCTACTGCTGCAATCAAAGCTCGTAAAAAATGTGCAGCCACAGCAAATAACTTAAGAAGAGTGTGCGTACTGCGTACTCTGCTGCTAATGAATGCTAACGAGAAGTAGACCTGGTTCTCCCAGAACACTTATTTTCTCGCCTTTAGTCGTGCCATATTGAGTAATATTGGCACATTTAATGAACGGAATTCGAAACTCATTTGTTTCATCACACAGAATAAATAGTGGGTTGGACTAAGGAACTCAAATATTTTTCAAGTGATGTCACGTCACTCCTCTCTGACAGCTCTAGCACGTACAAAAATAATAAAAAATATTTTTTTGGCCCTATACTCTCTACTCAAGACTCCATCCAATTCCGCTTTTACCTACAACATCTCCGGACGGAGACAGCTTTTTAGATCTTAATTTTCAAGCGAACGGTATGATTAGAACAACAAATAGAAGAAGCTCTAAAATAACCAACATTCAATAAACAAAACAAACATGACCTCTTAACAGCTTTTCCTCACCGAGAAAATTCCTTCTTCATCTTCAATGACTATGCCTGTGCATCCCAATCTAACAAAAAACAGCTAAAAACGAATAACGAATATGATGCTGCTTGAGTAGTAGTTGGTTGGTGAGTGGATGATGTGGTGTGATAATGTAAGGTGGGTGTCCATCTCGTAATCTTCTAGCTGAACAATGTACATTTCGAAAGTTCTTTTTTTTCAGTCTTGTCATGCTTGTCCCGTTCCTGCATGTGAAGCCTTTTGGAATGCAAATGGAGGATGGAATAGATATTTATTTATCTGTCCGAAATTATTACCATCATAAACTACAATAATAATCACAATGCATTACATATTATTATTGACTGGTTTTTACTGCGACGGGAGAGTTGTTGTCTTTTGTGTGGCGAGCAAGTGCGCATATTTTAAAACTGACAATCACACAAAAAAAAGCTCCTCGCCTTGTGTCAGTGAAAACGTAAACATAATACAAAAATGTGTAAATATAATGATGACTCGCCCGGGATAAACAATGAAAAAAAGTCAGGCGATAACCGTTCCTCTCCGAAACATTACCACTCTACAGTCAGCTTCTGTAGACAATTCCCCAAGAAAAAAAAATATTTCATATGCACCATGCACAACTACGCAAGTTTCCTGGGCGAGACAGTGTAAAAAAAGTTATATATGAACTATGAACTGCATTTTTAACTCCAAACTGGAGTTGAAGTTGCGTTACTTTAGTGCGTCTAATAACTGATTCCACTTGGGTAGGTATATCCTTTTATTCTTGCTATAATAAAAATGTACTTTGTTATGTACGGAACAAGTTATCACATCGCATTACCCGCTTTTGCCCCCATCCATATATTTTTTTGCAGGGATGTGATGTGATACTGCAGAATGGCTTTAATTTCCAAATCAAGCTAATTTGTACTCCCTAGTCGTACACACTCTGTAATTTCAAAAAAAATCCCTGCTGCAAATGAATAGGTATTTACAGTAGTATCGTGTAGTATTTGTTTGACAAAGGAGAGAAGCCTTAAAAACATTATTAGATTCATGAATGCACACACAGAGACTCGTACATTAGCTCATATTTTATTTATTGTTTTTTCTCTTCCGTGTAACTAACGCTCTTTGTGGCCAGTTTCAGTGATGGCAAAAGGGTAATAATGTGAATAGAAAAGGATAATAAAGAATCTTGTTAATATTGTTATTGGAGTTACACCTATTGAATTCTAATTGTGGAGAGTACTCCGGTCACTCCTCGAAACTCCTCTCAGTATCAAACTCGTGTAACCTTTTTTACCTGCGTTTGCGTTCTCTAAAAAAGTCTTCCCTTGCTAAAACACAGTTGTACACAGATCTCATGAAAAAATCCAAGTTTTTTTTCTTTACTCTCCACAAAAGTTCATATTATGTATGTATCCGTTGATCATATCATTAAGACTTGAGGAAGAAGTTGAGCGTTCCAGACTTCAAGATTTTCCCCTTTTTTCTATTTATGAGCTACATTAAAACATTGACAAAAAACGCAGTCTTGTTAGTATTATTTCGTCATATTGGTGAAGTTATGGTGGAGAGTATGGGAAGATGAAGGATCATAATTTCATGATGAAATACTGCTTTAAAACATCTCAGCTTTTTTTTCAGGGAACGCAGGGAGTCCTAAGTCACTCACTCAGGCACCACAGCAGCAGCTTCAGTACGAAGAAAAAAAAAGAAATTGTTATTACAGGAAGACATACACTAAACTAGCTTTTTTTGTTGTTGTTACTGCCTTTGCTCCTGTAGTTCAAATAAATAAAAAAAAGTCTTTTCTCTTCTTAACTCTCTCGTCTGCTGCCTTTTTTTCCTCTGATCAATCCATTTCTCCCATTCACACTGAAACTGACATTGTTAGCAGAAGCCTCCTGGAAGGAGGATGAGGATGGAGGATATGCCTAAATGCTCTTACGCCGTTTTTTTATTACTGGAAGTTATGAAGATGGTGTTCTGGTAACGCTGGATGCTGGACCTGGGTCTGGTATGAAGTTGCATCAGGATCAGACGCTGGAGACCAGCCCCATGTGATGTGTGTGCTCTTTTTTTAGTGCGTACTCTTCCTGAAGGAAACTATCTAAAAATGTGAGCCCATCCAGGATAAGAAAAACACACAACTTTAAACAGGAAAACAAACCAAGAAGCTACGCAGCAGTTAAGCTAACGCATTAATAATAACAATAATAATAATCTGGGAGAAAAAAAAATTACTCCAGTAATAAGATCTAATGTATGCTTTCTATAATAAGTGAAAACTTGAAACATCCAGGCTGTTTGACTGCTGTTCCATCTCTGAAAGTTCAAACATGTTTATAATTCACGGAGAAGTGTATACGTGAGAAGAGATATAAAGCCCAGTAATGGTGATTCACAATACTTAAAATATGATATAAAACAGTTGCGGTAAAAGTCATCATTTATTATTATTACGTAAAAATGTTCCTTGCTCAAACTAGGCTCTACATCACTCGTCGAACTCCGTTCTCCCTCCAAAATTATGTAAGCATATTGTGAGAGGGCTACGCTTTTAAACTGATAAATTATCTTACAGCTTCCTTTTCCATGGTTGACTTTACATCTTTTTAGGTAGGAGACTTCTCAGCATTTACTTTTTTTTTCAGTCCACTCCGACTTCCTCCTCTCTATACATGCCATTGCTACAACTGCCCCTTACAGTGATAACGATACAACCTACTCGAGCTGGCTAATGACGTTGCGTAACTTCCAATGTGACTTTTATTTCCTGCTTGGATAATCATGCATTGTTCTCA